>OX940985.1:6200306-6348047 GCA_954871275.1 Leptopterna dolabrata
ATTACATAACATTACATTACATAACATAACATTACATGAAATATACATATTATACATAACATGACTTCCATAATACATTACGTCCATTATACATAACTAGCCTGACCGCTCGCTTCACTCGTTATCCGAGATTCGCTGTACGCAGTATCGTGGCACCAACGAACGACGGAAAAATCCCATAGCCTACCGGGTATTTGTGCCCAATTTTATCAAAATCCGTCAAGCCATTCAGGAGTTGACCATGGTCGACCATATTTCTGCTATGGTCAGGGAATTAAAAATGCGACGTTGCACAACTTGGGAGCCTACTGGATATTCGTGCCAAATTTGGTCGATATCCGTTGAGCGATTCGGGATTCGACCATGGAGGGGCCCATGGATGCGCTATGGTCGAACCGCGGGGGTAGTCCGAAGGGTCGATCGTAGATAGAATTTCACGTAGATTACGAATGCGCGATAAAAAATAGGGGTTACCATTTCAATTAACGAAGTTGACCATGGTCGACCATAGTTCCGCTATGGTCAGGGAATTAAAAATGCGACGTTGCCCAACTTGGGAGCCTACTGGATATTCGTGCCAAATTTGGTCGATATCCGTTGAGCGATTCGGGATTCGACCATGGAGGGGCCCATGGATGCGCTATGGTCGACCGCGGGTCGATCGTAGATAGAATTTCACGTAGATTACGAATACGCGATAAAAAATAGGGGTTACCATTCCAATTAACGAAGTTGACCATGGTCGACCATAGTTCCGCTATGGTCAGGGAATTAAAAATGCGACGTTGCACAACTTGGGAGCCTACTGGATATTCGTGCCAAATTTGGTCGATATCCGTCAAGCCATTCAGGAGTTGACCATGGTCGACCATAGTTCCGCTATGGTCAGGGAATTAAAAATGCGACGTTGCACAACTTGGGAGCCTACTGGATATTCGTGCCAAATTTGGTCGATATCCGTCAAGCCATTCAGGAGTTGACCATGGTCGACCATAGTTCCGCTATGGTCAGGGAATTAAAAATGCGACGTTGCACAACTTGGGAGCCTACTGGATATTCGTGCCAAATTTGGTCGATATCCGTCGAGCCGTTTGGCCGTGCATAGAAGGACAGACAGACAGACAGAGCGCATGCGCAGGGCGAACCGCTGGCTCTATCATGTTGAAATTTATATGGGACCTCAATGGGCCCTACCCGCTTAATCCCTGAGAATTACATTGAAATTGGGTGAAATCTTTGGTTACTACGGCTGTAACAAGGAAATTGAATCTATTTCACGCCAGCGCATGCGCAGAGCGCACCGAGGGTCCGATCATGCTGAAATTCATACTGGAACTCACTAGGCCTTGTCCAAACAACCCTTGAAAATTTGAGCGAAATTGAATCAAAATTGTGAAAGTTATGCGTGTTTGTTGAATTTAACGTTAGCGCATGCGCAGGGCGTACCGCTGGATCAATCATGTTGAAATTTGTATGGGACCTCAAGGGGCCTTATCCGCACCATCCCTCAAAATTTGAGCTGAATCAATTCAAAATCGTGGAAGTTATGGCTGTAACAAGGAAATGCGGACAGACTCAGACTCACAGACTCACAGACCGACAGACACGGAACCAAATTTGTTCAGTAGGCTTTGAAACGCAAAATGCAAGTGGAAATTTTGATTTCTGAAGACAAAAATTTTTTGGCTCACGAAAGTGAACACAAGGCTTCCGCTGCTTCGCAGACTCGGAAGCAAAATTTAAACCACGAGGGATTTCACTGTTATATGATGCTGTTTTTATGGAGTTTTTTTCAGTTACCTCTAATACTTTAAATTTAAAGCAGAAAAACAGGAGTGTCCCACTGTTTGGTTAAAAAAAAAAAATCACGAGTGTTACCATCAGTTCTGGGCAACACTGTTCATTGAAAATGGCGGGAAAGAGTCAGGTTATGTTTGTTTGTGCTACCAGCTATCAGTCCACCTGCAGCCTTTGCCCAGGAAAGAGCTGGCAGGCCATTTCAGCACTTTTCATCGAAAAACATGGTATGTCACAAAAATTATTCATCATGAGTGTTACCACTATTGTATTTAACATAGTTCAATTAGGTAAACATGCGAGTGCTAACTGCAAAATACATAGTTTAGGGACATTTATTTTTGGGTGACCCCTCATATCTGTCCAGCACATCGTTAGGTTAAGATTAACCTTTTTGTGTAAAAACATCACGAGTGTTACCATCACGAGTGTTTCTATAATACTGAAGTAATACTGTAATACTGAAAAAACTGACAACTGATGCTCAAATATGTTATTCTGAACATCTATAATAACATTCCAGATCAAATTTTATTCAAAAAGATGCTTTATTTTTTTCCCCAACTTGAAGGTCCAGAAAAGCCGAATGGTCAAATTATATGAGAATGACCCGTATACTTTCAAAATTTCTAAACAGACAATATCCGAGTTTGTTCCTGAAGTCTGCAAAGCCATCACCATTGCGTTGAGAACGTTTATAAAGCTAAGTTTTTTCTTGTATGGAGTAGGTACATGTTTATTTACAGTAAAACCTGGATATAAGGAACCTGTATATAAGGAAATCCTCCAAGGAATAAAATTCCCGGTCCCACCCCCTTGGGGCCCAAAAACCTCTTTGTAAGGAACCTCGGCTGGCCGGTCTTTGTCTCTGTGTAATGAAAATTTCCTTTTGTAAGGAAAATTTCTCTGTGTAAAGAAGTTCCCCCCTTCCCCTTCATGAATCATGCGTTGTTTGTTTGTTTATATGCAGTTCCTTCCTTCTTCCTAAAACAATTCATTCTCGAAAGGTGTTCTCGTAAACGACATTCGGATGAAGAAGATCCTGCAGAAGACACTCCAGCGCCTAAGAGGAAGGAAGCACTTGCAGGATTGGCCACTGCACTGAAGTTTTTCGAGTGTAAAGTCAGTGATCCATCATCGTTTGATCATATTTGGGAGCTCGAGAAACTCATTAAAAGAGTAGAAACTGGTAGCGTACAACAAGCAAAAGTTACTGATTATTTCAGCAGTACAAATTTGTAAGTTTTTCAAATTACATTCAAAAATAAATATGTATTTCAAATACATTTTTTCCAATTCAATTTTGAAAATTCATTATGTACCTACCTCTACCATAAGGAATTTTTGACTGATAAAACCTGAATATAAGGAAACCTGGATTCAAGGAAAACCTGGATATATAAAGAAGAAAAAAATTCTGGCCCCTTGGGATTCCTTATATCCAGGTTTTACTGTATTGCTCAATTTGCGGGGAAAAAAAATCAGGAAAGTGCGAAAATGGTAGAGGTTCACTCCGTTTGAGATTCACGTACGCACTGACTCGGTGTTGCGCGGTGTTGTCCAATGAATTCCACTTCGGATGGGATTCAAAAAATACTAAAACGCATCACACGAGATGCAATATTCATTGTTGAGGAGCGTCCCGGATACTGGAAATGAATCCCAGACGCAGCCTGCGCAAAAAAGAGTCCGAACAAAGAATCCCAGTGCGTACCAGGCTTTGGATTTTAGATCTATGGGAAGTGTCATTCAAAAAACGGGTTGATATCGGGAGAGGTAGGGTTGCCATCTCCATTTAGGGAAAACCGGGACATTTAGAATAAAAAACCGGGACAAACCGGGACGGTAGATTTCAGAAACCGAGATTTACCCTAGGACATAAACAAATAACATAATGGAAGCGAAATTTAATAAATATCTTATAAGACATAATTTTTGGTTCAGCGTCAGGAAATTTATGTTACACTAGGCATATACTGTTATTCACAAAAATATGTTTTTTTAATTTATGAAAATAACGAAAATCTGGACGGGACAACCCCAAAACTGGGACATGTCTTGGAAACCGGAACGTCTGGTCGATAAAATCAGCGTCCCAGATAATTGCAGGAGCTAAACATTCGAATACTCGGTATTCGACTCTTAAATTCATTCGGAATCGCCCATGACTGCTCAAAATAGGTCCGTGGACAACACAACAACGCATTCCCCGGTGCTGCCAGGACAGCGAGCCGAACGCAGTATCAATTCCGGCCCAAGCCACCAGTCGCGCCCCGAACACCCGCAAATTAGCACAGATCGCAGACGGGAAAATGGTGGGTGCAGAAAATGCAAGATAGACAAACGAATTTGTTATTGTTTCTTTCAAGACATTACCTTTCAGGAAAAAAAATCATGCCAATTCCCCATTGAACAGCGCATCACACAACACTAGTGGAAAAACGATGACTGTGTTGAGCACCTCTACACCCTGGCGTACTGTTATTCTCCGGTTAAACATGTGTTTATATTAGGGCAAGCAATACTTTCTGTGCTTTTCTCTGCCTGCTAAATACACTGTCAGTCGATCGGAAACCTGGCAGGAGAATAAGGATAAGTTGCCAACTTGCTTGGTTCCACGATTAAAACGAAAGGAAACAAAGAGGCAATATGACGACTTCAGCACGGTTCAGCTTCTCTCTGAATGCTGCAGTCAGCAGAGATTCTAACAGTCGGGAGTAGAAAGGGACGCGTTGCGGAAAAATATATATATATATATATATATATATATATATATATATATATATATATATATATATATATATATAAACATATTTTTATTTACATACACAACTCAACGAGCAGCTAGAAGATAAGCCGGTGTTGAGGTCTGGACACAATGCCGACGGCCGATGCCAAACTTCAGACCGCGAACGTTTTTATTCCGCCGGTTATCTCAACTCCTGTATCTCCCTCGTTCGAGCTAATCGGAACTCGACTAATGTGGAACAGCCTGCAAACAACGACAGGCTCGAGGAATGTCAACAGAAAAATTCGCATTTGAGGCACATTTCTACTGTGCCGAGTCTACCGGTAACTGCGCATACCTCAATCTCGATTACGTTTCCGTATACCTTTCTGGGTGATTAGAATAAATATGAAGAAATAATTTCTCTTTGTCTGCCCGGAATCAGTGTCTTACGAAGGGCTGGACCAGCTTGACCCGGCATGTCCCCGATTTCCACCGATCCACAGCCACCGATTGGACGAGGAAGCGTCAACGGGCAATTTTCGTGAGTTACGAGTTCCCACTTTTGTGGCCAAATTCTGTTCAATCAAGGAAATTAACACTTATTTACCACATCAAGAGGTGCTTATGTCGGAAAGTGTACGCAGAAAACGAGTGTGAAATTTGAATTTCTGAATTCCCGCCAGAAATGACGTATGAGGTTAATCGCCGAGTACTTCGACTCAAATGCCGCTTGGAGCGCTTGTGCACCGCTTTAAAAGATGTACAGAACCGCAATGGATGGGTGGATGGAACCGAAAATTTATAAATAAATTCAAAAAACATGTGCTCAAAATAAAACGAGGGGAGGTTCCCAACAAACAAAAAAATCACAGCAACGAAGGTTTAGAATCCATGTCCGATGTCAGAATCCATTTTTACCCGTGCGTTTCCTGGGAAACGACTGAAAACTTCACAGCCTGAACGGCTGGACCAAAATGGTTCACCACAGCGAGTGCTGGAGGAAGGTAACTAATACCCGGCGGATGTACCACTGCAGGTATTAGGCGCTCCTTAGAGTCTTTTGCTAGCACCCCGCGGATGAACCACAGCGAGTGCTAGATGAGAGAGAGGAAAGCGCCCCGCGGTTTTCACCACAGCAGACGCCAGGAGGAAGTAGATGAATACCCCGCGGATGTACCACAGGGAGTATTCTTAGAGGGAAGCAACCCGCCGATGAACCACAGCGAGTGCAGGAGAAGGGTATGAGAGAGAAGTCGCAAGGGAGAGAGCGATGGGTCGAATGACGGGCTGGGCTAGAAGGGCTGCTTATAAAGGCCCCTTTCCACCCGTCCCCCGTCCACAATCGGCTGTTATGACCGTTGAGGGGCGATGGAGGTTGATGGAAGGGGCCCTTCTCCTACTTTCCCTTCGGTGCTGCTCAGCTGGTCGTTCCCGTCGTTTATTTGGTTAAATCTTTCAATATTACATGGGTCATTTCAAAATTTCGGTGCATTTTGGACCTCTAATTTTTTCAAAATAAAATGTGAAATATTTCATTATTTTTTTCACGTAGCGTATTCTTAGGGTCGTCCTACAGTGGGCACACATAATAATCGACATTTCCAGAGATACGCCAGTAAAAAAATTTTTAATTTCTAGGGAGTGAGAATCAAGTCTAGGGAATGAGAAAAGAACTCAATTTATCGTCTTTAACGCAGTGATTATTGCAGAGATTTGAGGGGAAGTTGCAGATAATATTAATTGCGTTGCAGATAATATTAATTGTTATTATCACCCGAGGTACCGACATTCGCGGTGATGCAAATACGGGAAGTGTTCGAAATTCTGCGGAGTCCTTCACAAAATTTTATCTCGAGGTTGAGCGAATGTCGACATAGGTCCAGCGAATCGCAAAGTGTAAATCGTATAAAATACAGTTTTTTTTGTGCGGACAGTTTCAATGGGGAACTGATAAAGAGAGTACTCTCGTCATTTATTTCGAAGATAGCGAATTATTAATCTAATATTCTTCCTGGCTGGTGTTCGGTTATGGGTTGGGTATTACTAGGTGGTTAGGGGTTACCTACTAGGCATTTTATAAGGGGTCGAGCGTTATCGTCAGCGGGACTGGGTACGCATGACGAAACTGGGAACCACACGTATCAGCTGTATGAACCCTGATGGTAGGTACAAATTTCAAATATTCATGTTGGTCAAACATTCAGTATGACCTACATGAATATTTGAAATTTGTCTCCGTACGAATTCGTTTATTGACATTCTGAATCACTGAAGGAAAAACGCTGTAAATTATTACACAACGGTTCATTTAGTAGATCACTTAATTCATAATTAGTGTAAGACCCTGATTTAGTAGTCGATTTTTGCGGTAGACGACTAACTTCTCCCGCACGCACACACTGACGAAAAAAATTCAACCAGATCAGAAGTAACAGGCTATCTAACGTTCGACAACTATCTTACATATAAAATTCAGAGTTTGCGTGCCTAGTGAATGGCCAAACGACTGAACGGATTTCATGCAGTTTTTCCGGCGGTCGTAACAAAGCTACACGAATTTTTCCAAATCCGACTCCTTCACCGTAAACTCGGTGGTCTTTCACGACGACAGAATGTTTTACATTTCGCCGTAAATAAGGGCGTGACGTGAGAGGTAGGGTTTGGAAACCGCTGAGTAATAATTTACGAATGATAACCGCTGTGGTAAATTGCAATGTCCGTCCGCCGTCCGCCGTACACCGTATCACGTGTACAGGCTTCATTTTCGGTCTAAAAAAATCGTTCTTTCGCACACATGCTCCATTTGGGCCCTAGTTGTGTCCCGAAACTTTTCAGCCCGATCGGAATATACCCAGGGGTGTTATGAGTGAAAATGTGTGTAAAAATAGGTACTTTTTGCGTTTTAGCAACATGTTAGTAAAATGAGCTTTTGAGGTATCGTTTTTCATGTTTTTGGGGACGAGAAGATCGAATATGAAGTCGATTTTGGCCAAAGATGCGGAAATTGAGGTTTTACCATTGGTTCAGCTCCCAAAATTGTTTTTTTTTTAGTCAAAAACCTGGAAAACTGTCTGAAATCACCATCAATGTGTATACTAACATTAGAAAAAGTGTAAACAGCTGAATCAAGACCATTAAATCGCACTACCAATGATCAAAGATGATCTGGGGGGAAAAAATGTGTACCTATTTCATGTTTTGGGGGCCAAAATTGGTGGAAATCATCAGGAATAGCTAATTCAATCATTCCACATGAATGAAACAATAAATTTTACAGCCAACAAAAATCTCTAGAACTCCAATAGAATAATAAACCCATGTGACAAGGACTTTGCAGCGTTTTTTGTTTTAGTAACATAGTAGTAAAATGAGCTTTTGAGGTATCGTTTTCCTTGTTTTCGGGGACGTGAAACCGAATATGAAGTCGATTTTGACCAAGGAGTGGAAAATTGAGGTTGTATCAGATGTTCAGCTCCCAAAATTGATTTTTTATGAGTCAAAAACCTTGGAAATCGTCTGAAATCACCATCAATTTGACCTTGATTTTGATCACCATCACTAGAAAAAGTTTCACCACGTGGATGAAGACGATTCAATGATCAAAGATATCTGGAAAAAAACGCTGCAAAGTCCTTGTCACATGGGTTTATTATTCTACTGGACACACCTACAGAAACGTTGGCTGTTTATTTATTGTTTCTTTAGAATAAAATAATTTAAATAGCCATTTCTGGTGGTTTCCACCAATTTTGGCTCCCAAAACACGAATTAGGTACGCTCCTTTTTTTTTTTTTTAATTATCTCTGATCATGGATAGTACCATTTAATCGTCTTGATCCACCTGTTGATATTTTTTCTAGTGTTATTCTACAAGTTGATGGTGATTTCAGACGATTTCCCAAGTTTTTGACTTATAAAAAATCAATTTTGGGAGCTGAACATCTGGTACAACCTCAATTTTACACTCTATGGTCAAAATCGACTTCATATTCGGTCTTCTCGTCCCCAAAAACATGAAAAACGATACCTCAAAAGCTCATTTTACTAACATGTTGCTAAAACGCAAAAAAAAGTACCTATTTTTACACACATTTTCACTCATAACACCCCTGGGTATATTCCGATCGGGCTGAAAAGTTTCGGGACACAACTAGGGCCCAAATGGAGCATGTGTGCGAAAGAACGAATTTTTTAGACCGAAAATGAAGCCTGTACACGTGATACGGCGGACGGCGGACGGACATTGCATTTTTTGAATCTACGCACCTTGAAACGTAAAAGAAAAAATTTTGAGGGGGTGTTATAAAAATTTTTTGCTGAGCGATTACATAGGTGTATTATTCAGAGAATAATAAACCAAAAGGAGCGTACCAAATTCAAGTTTTGGGGGCCAAAATTGGTAGAAACCACCAGAAATAGCTATTTCAATTATATTACATGAATGAAGCAATAAATAAACAGCCATCATTTCTGTAGGTATGTCCAATAGAATAATAAACCCATGTGTCAAGGACTTTGCAGCGTTTTTATTTATTTTAACACAGAATGTGTTTTAGCCATGGACTAACTAGCCAAAAAAGCTAACGAAATTTCGTGACGAAATCTGGGACGACAACATTTCTAATGATTTTCACGTACAACCGATTCGTTGCTACGGAACTTCAACTTCGCCAGTTATCATCGTACAAAAATCGTTCACCACTCGTTGGATAGCTCTTGATTTACCTAACCATATTACGTTAACCACTGCGGAGTGCGTGGCCGACAAGCTGCGGTATGAGCGTGATTGTTTAAATAATTGTTTACACACAGGTTATCATTCTCAATAATTTATATTGTGAACACGATTGCAAGCTTTATATAAGTAAAGACATAATTTTAAGACCAAACAACCGATAAACGAATTATCTCTTGGAGATGTAGGAGTCTTGGAGATGAAGCTCGGACTGTGTTTATGTTTAACAAAATTTTTATGAAGTGCACTCGTGAGTGTGTGTATAAGAAGCTGTGTATAAGGCACCACCAGTTACGACGAAACATTAGTGGGAGGAAGTTAACCAATCTTCAACCGAAGACGGGTTTATGTGAAACGCGTGAGCTAAAACACATTCTGTGTTTCTATAATTTCGTCCGAAGTATGTAAATAGAGGTAACCGGGGGTCCAGGGGGCTCGCCCCCCGGCGAGGCGCGGAGCGCCGAGTTTTCTAGAGTGCGAAATACGCCCGGAAAAAGGGGATGAACCACCGTTTACCTCCCATCCAGTACATTTACGATTCCGATGAACTCGGATTTAAACCTAAACTGCCCATGAAACATTCACAAGTTCATTCAGGAAGGCATTCGAATACCGCTGGATTGTTTTCCAACCAAATCCCTCCTGATCGCCCTACTCCGACCCCCCCCCCCCCCACCAACCGACCACAAAACGATTTTTTGAAGTCCAATTTTCAGGATTCCGAGTGTCGCAGATTTCAATTTGGACTACCCCCGACATATTCTCCAAAATTCACAAAATTCGCCCCCCCCCCCCCCCCCCCCCAAATTTTCCGACGGCCGATTTTCCGACTGCCTCAAATTTCAATTTGGACTATTCCCGACATATTCTCCAAAATTCACAAAATTCGCCCCCCCCCCCCCCCCAAATTTTCCGACGGCCGATTTTCCGACTGCCTCAAATTTCAATTTGGACTACTCCCGACATATTCTCCAAAATTCACAAAATTCGCCCCCCCCCCCCCCCCCCAAATTTTTCGACGGCCGATTATCCGACTGCCTCAAATTTCAATTTGGACTACTCCCGACATATTCTCCAAAATACACAAAATTCGCCCCCCCCCCAAATTTTCCGACGGTCGATTTTCCGACTGCCTCAAATTTCAATTTGGACTACTCCCGACATATTCTCCAAATACTAAGAAGGTTACGCTGGTGTTTAATATTATTTTGCTCGATCCTGGCTCCCCAGCGGCGGGCTTCATGCGACAGTGGATTCGTGGAGAAACAAAAATAAAACCAACAGCGCCGAGGGGGTTGCATATATTGGCAGATACCGGTTTGGACAAAGACTCTTCCTCAGTCTTATCTGCAGGCACAGACAGCGAGATTTAATGGAGGGGAAAAAACCAAAAAAATCATTCACAAACAACTACAGCCCATTCGAGCGCCCCAACCCTCAACAATTATCTGCATCAATTTCCATCTTAAAACTCTACCACTGGAGCCAACCACCTTAAAAACACCTACAAACAGTCATCTGTATTCACCCCAAACAGAGCGGCTGTATGCACGTACCTCTAGGGACGTCTGTGAGTGCACCACAAAATTTTAGATTGAAACAAAGCAAAAACTAAATAAAAACGCTGCAAATACCTGCACAACGGTTTATTATTTTGTACAGAATACCCTTCTGTTACAGATCACAGCTCTCTGTATAGATAACCCGTCTATATAATATGATATGTATGATCGCAGAACCTCCGTAGGTTATTACCTTACCCCGTACTCTAACCTAACCAAGTACCTACCTAAATCACGAGTTAAATATTGCTAAAATAATTCTGTTGATGATAAACAATACCTAAAATGGCTAAAAGAAACGCAAATAATGAAGTTCTGAAGTGAAATTGTTGATGTGGAGTGAAAAAAGTTGCAAACGTACCTACCAACAAACTCCAGCCCCTTCTACGTAGATGGTATAATGAAACGTTGTGTAATAATTTACCGTTGTGTAATAATTTACCCATCAATAATACTTCAACGTTTGTTCAAGTTTCACTACCTACCAACAAACTCCAAAAGAGCCATCATTTTCCAAATGAAATAATATCACAGAACAACCAATAATACTCGTTGAATATAATCAGGTGATCCCTAGCAATGATGTTATCTCGGGCCAATTCCCGATTGTTAGCGCGTCCCTGGTGATGACATTTATCTAAAAGTATACAATTTTCGTTCAGTCTCCTGTTGAAATACTCGTTACTATGTATCTACGTAAATCACAAGTTGAATGTTGCTTAAATAATTCTGTCGATGACAAACAGTAACTAAAATGGCAAAAAGAAACGCAAATGATGAATTTCTGAAGGAAAATTGTTGATGTGGAGTGAAATAGATGCCCCTTCTGCGAAGATCACTGTTTTCTGTGGTCAGTACCTACCCTCGTGGTCAAGTATAATGAACCGTTGTGTAATAACTTGCCCATCAATAATACTTCAACGGTTGTTCAAGTTGCAAAAGTACCTACCACCAAATGCAACCCCTTCTTGGTAGATGAACCGTTCTGTAATAATTAACCGTTGTGTAATAATTTGCCGTTGTGTAATAATTTACCCATCAATAATACTTCAACGTTTGTTCAAGTTTCACAAGTACCTACCAACAAAATCCAATAGTCCATCACTTATCAAATGAAATAATATCGCAGAACAACCAACTCGACTTCATACAGCCATCCTTGATTATAATCAGGTGCTCCCTAGTGATGATATCCGGGCCGGATTTATACCGTTTGATTCACGATCATGTTGACGAAGCTTTTTGGTGCACCCGAATGGCTGGACGTACAATGCTCCGGGTGGTCTCAAAAATTTGTTTAGCTCAAGACAAATTTATTGACGTATAAAAAACCACACCCTTCAATCGAAAGTTTTCGAGATACGGCGTTCTGAAAATTTCAACCCTTATTTTGAACCCCTTACAGTTAACTGACAGTAACGTCGAGCTTCGAGGACCAACTAGACCCCGAACGGAACCTATAACCTGAATTTCATCAATTTTTATTCATGGTAATGTGATGTGTTTACCATCACATGTGTTTATTGTTGTTTTCTGGAAAATTGTTGTTGTCCTGTTTTGGTATTGATTGCGGTAGGTTCGAAAAAATATATGAGCTCTTCATAGCGCGATTCTTGAGTGAATCTGTACAGTAACTAAGAAAAGTGGCCGGTACGGCGTACGGCGGACAGACAGAAATATTTTTATTGCAGTTTTGGATTCTACATACCGTGAAACGTAAAACATCAAATTTTGAGGGGGGTTAGAATTTTTTTTTTCATGCCCGATTCCAATGGTTTATTATTGAAAATAATCAACCAAAAGGCTAAACTTAACATGTATACAAGCTGCAACGACACTTCAGCCACTGGACTAACCTTTGTCCAAACCGGTATCTGCCAATATATGCAACCCCCTCGGCGCTGTTGGATTTATTTTTGTTTCTCCCCGAATCCACTGACGCAGGGAGCCCGCCGCTGGGAAGCCAGGATCGCCCAACATAATATTATCCAAAATTCACCAGATTCGGTACCCCCCACCCCCTCCCCAAAGGTTTTCGGATGTCCTACTTTCGGTATTCCGACTGTCGCAGATTTCAGTTTGGACTAATCCAACATATTGACCAAAATTCACCAGATTCGGAAAGATTTTCCGACGTCCGATTTCCGGTATTCCGACTGTCGGGTATGGACTACTCCCGACATATTCTCCAAAATTCACCAGATTCTGTACCCCCCATTGTCTGAATCTCGTTGAATTTATACGATATCTTATGTTGGTAGAGAGAAGAACGATCCAAATAACTGCCCAAAGTTCCGACGAGGCCCTCTGACGGCTCATATTTCGGGCCGAAATCGAAATTTTGTACACACAAAGGTGATGACCTGGTGAATGAACTCGCGGACTCGGCTCGGCTCGCATCTCCAAGAAAATCAACGGCTTAGTTCGTAACGAGCCCAACTTGTTTCACACTAATAACGAATGGTCAGGGCGCCTAACGAGAGCCTCTTTTCCTCTCTATCAGAAGGAAGCAGCTGATGACGACGATTAACGGTGATTATTACAATTTCGAATGAGCTGTTCCCACATTTATGGACATCGATGCGGGAAATGGCTCATCAATGGAAGAAATCGCGATATTTAGCTCGTGGACGAAGCAGCACTGAGCTAATAAATTCCCCACAGAGAGAGGTCAGGTACAGTCTGAATGAGGAATTTTTGTCATATTTTTTTGTTGGAATGAAATAATCACAACTCCAGGGAAAATGGTATTTTGAAGCCCGTTTTCAAAAATGTGCTGTAGTTTTTGAATTAGCGGGATTGAAAGTAAAAAATGCGGCAAGAAATGACGTATCAGGTCTACTGAAATCTGATTGGCTGTTGGCCCCAAGGAGGCGGAGCCAAGCTTCAGAGGCGAACGTTCTCAATGCTTCCAACAAACCAACATTAGAAATGGCAGACCTTCCTGGCAAACTCCTAGAACCTTTGCCGTGACCTTCCCCTCCTTTTGATTTTGAGGACGTGTTTTTTAAAATTATTTTTAATTTTGCGGTTCCATTACAGTTCTGTGCATTGTTTTATGTGATGCTCTAGCGCTCTAAGAGGAATTTGAGTCGAACTACTCGGACATCTCGACACCACCCCACATAACATCCACATTTCAACTAATTTCTACAAGCTGTACCCGGCATGCATTGCAATGCCACCCTAAAAAGAAAAAGTTAGTATTTTAAAGAAATTTCGAATTAATGATCGTTCATTACTGTTTATACGTTGCAAAAAACTACGTAAAAATTTATATACATTTACATAGGTACCTATAATTATAAAACAAAAATCTGTGATTTTGAAATGAAAAAATTCTGAATTTGGTTTGAAAAATTGTGAATTGGTTTGGGAAATCCTGAAACTGTTCGGAAAACTGTAAATTGGTTTGGGAAATCCTGAAACTGTTCGGAAAACTGTAAATTGGTTTGGAAAATCCTGAAACTGTTCGGAAAACTGTAAATTGGTTTGGAAAATCCTGAAACTGTTTGGAAAACTGTAAATTGGTTTGGGAAATCCTGAAACTGGTCGGAAAACTGTAAATTGGTTTGGGAAATCCTGAAAATGTTCGGAAAACTGTAAATTGGTTTGGAAAATCCTGAAACTGTTCGGAAAACTGTAAATTGGTTTGGGAAATCCTGAAACTGTTCGGAAAACTGTAAATTGGTTTGGGAAATCCTGAAACTGGTCGGAAAACTGTAAATTGGTTTGGGAAATCCTGAAACTGGTCGGAAAACTGTAAATTGGTTTGGGAAATCCTGAAACTGGTCGGAAAACTGTAAATTGGTTTGGGAAATCCTGAAACTGTTCGGAAAACTGTAAATTGGTTTGGAAAATCCTGAAACTGGTCGGAAAACTGTAAATTGGTTTGGGAAATCCTGAAACTGGTCGGAAAACTGTAAATTGGTTTGGGAAATCCTGAAACTGTTCGGAAAACTGTAAATTGGTTTGGGAAATCCTGAATTTGGTTAGGAAAACTCTGAATTTGACGTGGAAAACCTACATAATATGTAACTCACACATATCTATATATTATATGAAAGTCTGATTCCGTCGTTCGTTCGTTCTGTCCGCTGAAGCTCAATCACAGCCAAACGCCTCAACCGATTCGTTCGATTATTTTCGCATCTGACTCAGGGTCGCTGCCAGGTGTTAACAACCGGAAACGGATTTGTACGGGAAAACTTGAAAATAACCACAGCTATCGAACTATGCCGCACTTAACTTATTTTTCGAAAATTAAGAATACAGCTTTCGCTGAAATTACATACACAATAAACTGTACTAAACCAACCAATCGCTGTACCGAAAAAATCAAGCAACTATTATTAACTACCTATATAAATAACACAATCATGAAATCACCGTGTGGGTAAGTATATGTAATAGACTACCTACAAGAGATTTCGGAATCTACTGAAACACTTAACGTTAAATAAATAAAACGGTAAGTAAAAAGGCAATATTTTCTATCAAGAGTAGAGAAAAATAGGTGGATTTTCATGGTGGAGATATGTTGTGGGAAGGCCCTAAATAGGTACTCATCTGTACTATTGAAAAAGAAGAAGAAAAAAAAAAAAAAAAAAACACCAGTCTAATGCAGCATGGCTATTACAGCGAATTTTAAAAGATTTATTCGTGCTACTGTATAAAAAGATGATATATCGAGGAACATGGGTTTAAATGTGGAAAATATGAAATTATATTGGGATTCAACAGGCAGGTATGGTTTTTTTTATTTAGTCAATAAACAGTATTAGGTATTGTGTGTATCAACTGGTGTCTTTTGGTTTATTGTTTTCATATGAATCGAGCATGGAAAAATAGTATTCTACTTCGCATTTTTAAAAATTACCATGAAGAAAAATTTATGAAATTCGGGTTATAGGTTCCGTCCGGGGTCTAGTTGGTCCTCGAAGCTCGACGTTACTGTCAGCCATCTCTAAGGGGTGAAAAATAGGGGTTGAAATTTTCAGAACGCCGTATCTCGAAAACTTTCGATAGAAGGTTATGGTTTTTTTACGTTATTAAATTTGTCTTGAGCTAAACAATTTTTTGAGACCACCAGAAGCACTGTACGTCCAGCCGTTCGTGAGCACCCAAAAGCTTCGACAACATGATCGTGAATGAAACGGTATAAATCCGGCCCGGATATCATCGCTAGGGAGCACCTGATTATAACAACGGATCGAAGTCGAGTTGGCTATTCCTTGATATTACGTCATTCGAAGAATATTGGCCCTTCTGGATTTTGTTGGTACCTACTTTTGCAACTTGAATAAACGCTATGTTTCATGAATAACAACAAATAATATTAATGATTGAATGATTGAATCCCGCGCATTTTTGTGAAACTATAATTTCCGGCTCCAGTACTCGATTTAGGGCTTTCCCGGGGGGAGCTGGAAAACAGTGATCCACGCAGAAGGGGAATCTGTACGCGTAAATAATAAACCGTTGTGTAATAATTTGCAGCGTTTTTAAGATGTTCGCCTAACAGTAGATGGGCAGGTATTCTAACTTGGTCAGCACTTTTATGACAAATACCTTCGAATCAGTGGAATAATGCTATCATATACCTAATGCTGCTATACTCAGTGCTATAAAAGTGCTAACTTGGTCAGCATTTTTACGTACAAATACTTCGAATCAACATAATGTACTATTACTTAGGTAGTAAGTGTAACAGGATTAGCAATCGCAGTAGAATAGCAGTTGTTCTCGACAAATACCTTACCTCCGTTTCATCATTTACTCTGTACCTCCTTTTACTATTAAATTGTTAATGCTAGGTACTATCATCACTGTTACTCTTACGAACATTTCAATCGAAGTATTGCGATCGTACTGTTATGTAAATTAAACAGCCCCAGTTCAGGCTTTCAGTACCAAATCACCATTCCACATGGCACTTTTCGTAAAATTGTATAATTTGTTGGCGATTTTAGCCATTTTCACCGATTTTGTTCCCCCTGTAAAATCAAATTAGACACACTCATTTTTTACAAAAATATTTTTATCACCGAAAAACTCCCTCTTTCCGTCGTGAATCACCATCCCACACAACGTCAGGCGAATTAATATATTTCGGACGACTTTAGCCCTTAAAACCAACTTTTGATACCCAAACATCCAAATTTGGCCCATATTCTGTAGGAAAAACAACTGAAATGAATTATTTCTGTATTTACTCACCCATCCATACCACTTTCACTGATTTTATACCACATGTTCGTGATTTTTGCCATTTTCACCGATCCCCCCCCCCCCCCCATGTTCGTGATTTTTGCCATTTTCACCGATTCCTATTTTCCCCTATATCAAATTAGGCCCAGTCTTTTTTTGGAAAAATATTTTTACTATAAAAAAAACTCCTTCTTTCTGTCGTGAATCACCATCCCACACGTCAGGCAAATTAATTATACTTCAGACGATTTTAGCCCTTAACAACAACTTTAGATGCCCAAAAATCCGAATTTGACCCATATTCTGTGGGAAAAACAACTGAAATGGTTTATTTCTGGCTTTACTCACACAACAATACCACTTTCAGTGATTTTATACCAATTGTTCGTGATTTTAGCCGTTTTTACCCATTTTTGGCACCCTAAAAACTCAAATTCAACACCCTTACAATTTTTGAAAATTGTAACGATTATCTTCGATTTCATCTTGTTGTTAGGAATTTTTTAATCATGTACCAAAGGTTAGATATCGTATGTAATATATACATACAAATTTTTGTTAAAATCTAGGGATGAATTCAGGGTGCTATGAAACGGAACTGCCTATAAGAACATTTCAAAAATTCATGCTATGAAAATTTCGGGTCCACTGCAATTATAGTTTCACTTTCTTTGAAAATTCGCTAAATATTACCTAACATAATCGTGGGATTACCAGAGCTGAATTTATAATATTTATAACTGATAATATTAATTATTAAATTTATAATATTAATGAATATTAAATTGGTAATATTAATAATTAAGCGGACCTCATCCCATAGGGTTCGTGATAGTAGTTGTGTTGGAGGGGCTGCTGCTGGGTCCGCTGCCCGTAGTACTCGGGGCCCACCGTCCACGGGCCGGGGGTCAGCCCATGGTGATAATGACACTCGCACATCGGACTCGTCGCACCGCGGGTTCCGTGCATTCACTGACAACGACGCCGCGGGGACACTGACAACTCGGAGGTGACGTGAGCGGTGCGGATGAAGAGCGAAGGAGGAGGAGGAGGGAGGAGGGGCGGAGGGTAGCAACGGCGCTCTCAAGTCGCAGGTCAGGGATCCCCCACCAGTTTTCCCGCCGAGATCCATCAGCGTTTTCCTCCCACCCGGCGTTTTCCCACCTCCTCCTACTCGGGTGCTCAATCCCGCCACAATTTTTCCTCCCCCCCTGCCCCAACTCGTCCCGGGGTGACCTTGGCGGTCCTCCCTTCCCCGCACCGACCACCACCCGCATCATCCATCAACCGCGGAAGTCGGGGACGCACCGAGGCCCGATTTGGATCACAACCGGTCGGGCGAAATCGGAAACTGATTGAAGGCGATCGCGGATCCTCATTTAATAAATACAACTTTTATTAATCGAGTGGCTCCCAATCCAGTGGCTCCCCCTCGAGCTACATGGACGAGAGGATGCCGGGGTGGGAGCGTGGTAGCGATGTCCGATACTTCAAAAGTATCGATATATTATATATCGTATCGATACATCTAAAAGTATCAAAAAGTATCGATACTTTGAAGTATCAATACTTTTTCAAAAATGGGTGGAAATGCCGTTTTTGTTCTCTCTCCGTCAGCGTGACAATGAATATATCACATCCCACGTTTTTACTTCACCTACATTGGTATAAGATAAAATACCATCAACAGCCTATCGAAGAATTATTCCAGAATAATAATATTATAAAATTAACGAAACAATAAATCGCTTCTTTTTTTACTCGAACCTTTTTGTTTTTTGTTTGGGCACTTGTTTTTCAAAATTATTGACAAGACAAGGCGTGACATTATTCGGCACAATCACATCACATCAGAAAACAAGAAAGAACAAAGAAAATCCAATCAAAAAACTATTGAGTAAGGTTGGGTTAACATTTTGTTGGTCCTTCCTACCTGATGGAGGACAGCGGATTCACACTGAGAGCTGGAGGTGGTGGTACATAAACGTTCTTTAATTTGTCGAAGTGGTTGGTCTCCCAGCAATCTAGTTAGAGGTACTGTCAACAGTACCTACACGTGGTAGGTATTGAAACTGATAACATGTGAGAGATAAAAAAGTATCGGCTCCGATACTGGGAAAAAAGTATCGATACTACGATATATATCAGGGGGGGAAAGTATCGATGTGTATCGATACTTTTTTCAAAAAGTATCGATACTTTTGGGACATCCCTAAGCGTGAGTTCGAGAAAGCTGTTCCCTAGCAACGACACCTGGGCCGGATTTATACAGTTTCATTCACGATCGTGTTGACGAAACTTTTCGGTGCAAACGAACGACTGGTCGTACAATGCTCCGGGTGGTCTCAAAAAATTCTTTAGTTTAAGATCAATTTAAAAACGTTGAAAAAACCATACCCTTCTATCGAGTTTTCGAGCTACGGCGTTCTGAAAATGTCAACCCCTATGTTTCACCCCTTAGAGATAACTGACAGTAACACCGAGGTTCGCGAACCAACCAGACGCCAAACGGGACCAACAAACCAAATTTCATCAATTTTGGTTCATGTCTATTTAAAAAAAAAATGCAAAGTACGGCGGACGGACAGAAATATAAAAGGTCGGATCTCGGACCACGGTTGCCAGTGCTGCTGGATGGATTCAACAGCACGATCCTCAAAGGGTGGTAAAATGACTAGTGGTGAAGTACGATTCTTATTACAATACCATCGTTGTAATGGTGATAATTATTATCCAAATAAAACATGTTAAATGATTGAGTAAAAAAAAAAAAGTATGTCCTCCAAAATAAAAATTTCCACTAAGTACCATTTTCCATTTCAGACATCGAGGAACATATTTGGTTCCGTGTCTGTCTGTCTGTGGTAATTCCTTGCAACACCCATAACTACCCGAAATAATGGTCGAAGTGGGCTGAAATTTCGAGGGTAGGTGCGGTTTGTCACAGATGGACCCATACCAAAATCACTGAAAAATTACCGTAACTTTCGTCTGCGCATGCGCAAACGTGAAATAATTGGAACACCCATAACTACCCTAAATATCGTTGAAATGAATTCAAACTTGGAGCGTCGGTCAGGAATAATACTTTGATAGTTCTAAATTAATTTCATTGGAATCGTAACGTAACTTTGATCTCCGCATGCGCGAACATTAAATGTTGACCATTTCCTTGTAACGCTTCTAACTACGCGATAAATAGGCGTAGAGAGCTGAAATTCTGAGGGTATACGCGGGTTGAATCGCAGACGGTCCCGTTTCAAAATCATGAAAATAGTTTAGTCTGCGCATGCGCAAACGTGTAATACTTGGAGTGCCCATAACTACCTTAATTTTTATCGCTGAAATGAGTTCAAACTTGGAGCGTCGGTCAGGAATAATACTTTGATGGTTCCAACACACAAATGCACGAGAACTAGAGGTACCTACATACGACGGTCATCCTGAAGTTATACGATAATATGCATCCCTTCTGTGCGGAAGCGCCCACGTCAGATTTTTAATGAGAATCTTCGTGACTAAGCTGTCAACAAGATATAACAGAGTCCTCCATTACAGGTAGAATACAACATCGACCTGGCGGTGTTTTTGCGTAGAACGAAGGAATCACAACCACGTGTTATCTTCCTCCCACAAGCCGCACACCTGTATGGATTTTGAAAATTCCAACGGTCTTCTGATGTACGAGTATTCACTACAATAATATTCATATTCACCAAGTAACGTTCACATCAGACCATCCAAGTCGGACATACGCCTACTTCTCGCTCATTATCAACTCAATTCAAAATGTCGCTTATCTTTATACCATACATAGTCTGCTCAATCAGAATCCACATGGCCCCTTGCCAGCTTGGCTTCTGCACTCGTACGTTGGTTTATTTCAATGATAAACCTTTGGAATGGAGCATGAAAAATTTTAGACCGAAAATGAAGCCTGTACACGTGATACGGCGGACGGCGGACGGACATTGCATTTTTGGAATCTACGCACCTTGAAACGGAAAAGAAAAAATTTTGAGGGGGTGTTGTAAAGATTGTTTGCTGAGCGAATACATAGGTGTATTATTCACAGAATAATAAACCAAAAACTAAAAAAAGTACAAAGTACGACGGGCCGACAGAAATTTTTTATTGCATTTTCGGATTCTAGGTACATACCTTGAAATGGAAACCATCAAATTTTAAGGGGGGGGGGGGGTTAAAAAAATTTTTTTTTCATGCTCGATTCCAAAGGTTCATTATTAAGAATAATATTTCAAAATGTGAAGTTATTTTTATGTTGTATGGAGATACCTACTGCAAAAACACAAACGGTGGGTACAGCTTCCGTACAAGTACGCAACCACGAGGGACATTTTATGTCTTAACGCCGCCTCCCGCACCCACACCAAGTACTTCGTACTTAATTGTGGTAGTGGTCCAATATGCTATCTACCTGCGCGCCCGTCCCCTACCTTGCCAGGCGTTTATCTACGGTGCACTTCTCTCGGTTCAATATGCTATCTACCGACTTGTCTCATTCGCTTCAAGTTGTGTTCACACCTTTGCCCCTGGTAAACAATGCAAGGCTCAATCAAACCACGTTGTGATTAATTCAGTCGTGCGCCGTCCTTGTTATGAGCTGTGATAATCCTCGTGTTTTCCGTGTTTCTGTGTTTCTGTGATAGTTATCTGTGATATTTTCGTTATTTTAAAATGAAATTGAGTGAGCTGTATAGACATGTAATATTGAACGATGAAATGTGCGTCAAGTTTTTGAAGCAGAAAGGTGTTTTGCCCGATAATAATCCAAGGCTGTGTTCTAAAATTAAAGACGGCGTCGAATGCGGGAGTGCATTAAAAGAAGTTACCAAAGCTAGTCGGAAACGGGATAGTGAGGGAAATTTTATCAAAACTGTGTACCTGCGATGCCAGAAAAAGGGATGCCAAACGTTTTATTCCATTCGAAAAACTAATAAATTTTTTACTTACGAAGACAAGAACGGGAGGTGCAATAGTGGTATGTCTCTGTGTGGTATCGTTGAGTTGGTGTGGATGTGGTGCAATTTGGTTCCGGTAAGTGACGTTTGTAAATGGACTGAAAGAAGCAAATCAACGGTAGTGGACTGGTACAATTTATGCCGGGATGTCTGTGTGGAAATGTTTGAGAAGCGCCGCAAGATGGGAGGACCGGGCATGGTAGTTGAAATCGACGAATCCCTTTTTCAGGGGAAGAGGAAATACAATAGGGGTAGAATTTTGGCAAGCGATCGCAAGTCGGCACAAAATGACGAGGATGAGCGGGATGAGGACGAACCCGACAGCGAAGAAGAGGCTGACACTCAAACCCAACGTAATTATGGAGCCCGTATCCAAGGTCCATGGGTTTTCGGATTATGTTGTCGCGGAAACGACACAGTTTTGGAGAGACGTTTGTTTGTTGTCGAAAAACGCGATCGAGCCACGTTGCTCCCAATCATCCTCAATGAAGTTGCTCGTGGCACAAAAATTATGTCTGACCAGTGGAGAGCATATAGCACCTTGAGTGATCATGGATACGTGCACGAAACGGTAAATCACTCCGAGAATTTTATTGACCCTTCTTCAGGAGCCAACACGCAGACGATCGAGAGCTTGTGGCGCGTTATCAAGGTTAGATACGGCATCAAGTCGCACGGAGTGTCAAGCCTACCTATACTAAACCGAAAACTAACGGAAGAGTGGTGGAGGTCCATCCATCCCGAGGACCCTTTTTCGGCATTTTTTGACGACCTGAAACAAACGTCCCTCATGCAGTAATCTCATGCAGTCCTTTTGACGAGCTTCCTGTAGAAGCGAAAAATATATTTAGGTAAGCTCCACCATATTTACTTCTTTGGTAGATATAATTCATAATGGTAGATAGCATATTGAACCAATGGACTGACGGTAGATAGCATACTGAACCACCGGACTAGCGGTAGATAGCATATTAGACCACTACCTTAATTGTTTTGGTCACCTAGTCCGAACAGCCTTCAGTCCCAATTAGTTCGGATTAGCCGGACTCCACTGTATTATGTACGTAAACATTCATTTAAACAATCACGCTCATACCGCAGCTTGTTGGCCACGCAGTCCGCAGTGGTTAACGTAGTATGGTTAGGTAAATCGAGAGCTATCCAACGAGTGGTGAACGATTTTTGTACGATGATAACTGGCGAAGATAAAGTTCCGTAGCAACGAATCGGTTGTAAGCGAAAATCATCAGAAATATTTTCGTGACGTTGTTTCCGTTGCATGTCCCGCGTTTCATTTTCGAGTTTATGTAGCAAAGTAAAGACATAAAATGCCAAATTAAAACAAAATACATTTACCCTCTCCCCCCCCCCCCGCATAAATTGAATGCTTCCGTTTCAAGGTATGTAGAATCCGAAAATGTAATAAAACAATTTCTGTCCGTCCGCCATACTTCGCACTTTCCTTAGTTACCATGAACCAAAATTGATGAAATTTGGTTTGCAGGTTCCGTTCGGAGTCTAGTCGGTCCGCGAAGCTCGGCGTTACTGTCAGTCATCGCTAAGGGGTTCAAAATAGGGGTTGAAATTTTCAGAACGCCGTAGCTCGAAAACTTCCGATAGAAGGGTGTGGTTTTTTTTACGATATTAAATTTGTCTTGAGCTAAACAATTTTTTGATACCACTCGGAGCATTGCACGACCAGCTGTTTGGAAAAGCTTCGTCAACATGATCGTGAATCAAACGGTATAAATCCGGCCCAGATATCATTGCTAGGGAGCACCTGATTACAATCACGGATGGCTGTATGAAGTCGAGTTAGTTGTTCCCTGATATTATTTCATTTGAAGAATGATGGTTATTTTGGAATTGTTGATAGGCAGTTTTGTAACGAACGTTATGCTTCATGAATAACAACAAATAATTTATTAATGATTGAATTACTGAATCCCGCGCATTTTTATGAGACTTTAATTGACTTTTGTTGAATGAGACTTTTATACAGGTACATATATGGGTTTAATATTATGTGAATAATACACCCATGTATCCGCTCAGCAAAAAAAATTTTTAACTCCCTCTCAAAAACAAAAAAGACTGATACAGGGTGCTTAGCTTCCAAAAATGCGAACTCCGTCCGACGTCAGCTGTACGCCGTATCATCCGTATCTACTTTATTTTCCGTCTAAAAAATTCGTTGTTTCGCACACAGGCTCCATTTGGGCCCTAGTTGTGTCCCGAAACATTGCAGCCCGATCGGAATATACCCAGGGGAGTTATGGGTGAAAAATGGGTGTAAAGGTAGGGTTTTTTAAAGGTTTTACTGAACATGAGCTTGTGAGGTATCGTTCTCCATGTTTTATGAAACCGTAATTCCCGGGCCGGCTCCAGTACTCCATTTAGGGCTTTCCTGGGGGGTATTGACCACAGAAAACAGTGATCTACGCGGAAGGGGCATCTATACAGGTAAATAATAAACCGTTGTGTAATAATCTGCATTGTATTTGTGTCCGCTTTGCAGGCAGTATCCGAGCGGGACCCTCCATGTGGGGCTTAATTCGGATAATTGCGTGCACACGTTGATTACAAGTTTAGGCGGACAGACGAGACATACTCAGGTTCCCGGGTACGAACAGGCAGGTACAAGGCCACACACAGGATACTCACTTATTATAAGGACGCCAATCTGAAGCTTCGTTTCGTACCTAATGTTTCCCAAACAGGATTATAAATGTTTCCAGTTATGGTTTATAATCTTCTATAATGAATCTTTGGAATCGAGCATGAAAAATATATTTATTCACCCTCAAAATTTGATGGTTTTTGTTCCAAGGTATTTTCCAAAAATGGAAAAAGGTAGAATATACCCACGCAGAATCCAAAATGAAAAAAAAAAAAAAACAAAAAAAAAAATGAAAAGGAAATATAAATTAAAAAAACGCTGCGAAGTCCTTGTCACATGGGTTTATTATTCGATTGGACATACCTACAGAAATGATGGCTGTTCATTTGTGGTTTCTATCACGTGCAATAATTGAAATAGCTATTTCTGATGGTTTCCACCGATTTTGGCCCTAAAAAAAACAGTTTTTAAAATGATCTTTGACCACTGTTAGTGCCATTTAACAGTCTTCATTCACATGTTGACACTTTTTCTAGTGTTATTATACAAACTGATGGTGAATTCAGACGATTTTCCAGGTTTTTGAGCCATAAAAAATGAATTTTGGGAGCTGAACCTGCGTTACAACCTCAACTCTTCACTCTTTGGTCAAAAACAATTTCATATTCGGTCTTCTCGCCCTAAAAACATGGAAAAAGATACCTCACAAGCTAATGTTACTAAAAGACCAAAAACCCTACTTTTACACCCATTTTTCACACCGTAACACCCCTGGGTATATTCCGATCGGGCTGCAAAGTTTCGGGATACAACTAGGGCCCAAATGGAGCATGTGTGCGAAAGAACGAATTTTTCAGTCCGAAAATACGGCGGACGGACATTGCATTTTTGGAACCTACGCACCTTGAAACGTAAAAGACAAAATTTTGAGGGGGTGTTATAAAATTTTTTTGCTGAGCGAATCGAATACATAGGTATATTATTCACGGAATAATAAACCAAATGTAAAAAAATATGACTTTTTATTGCAAGTTTTCGAGCTACTGTGTTCTGAAACTTATATTGTAGTAGGTATGTGGGGGTTGACAAACTGGATGGTCCTATGAGTTTCATCTTTAATCAAAATCGAACAGTCAATGCAGCCTGCGCAAACGTGTTTTCCCTGAAACTCTCATCACAACTTTCAAAATGGATGAACCAAATTTTTGAGGGTACGTGCGGTTTGGTGTAGATGAGTCCTTAGAAAGAACTGTGGAGTTTCAACGCCAGGCGGAGCCAAGTAATCCATGGATTACCCTTTACACTGGACCAGGGTTACCTGACATATACTCTTTTTGTAGAATAAATCTATACTCTTTTTTAGGTCCTTTCCTCTATACTCTTCTCTTTTTTCTTACCAGAGCCTAATGTACTCTCTTTTTTCAATACATCCTTCTGCTAAATACCTTGATCCAACCTAAAATCGCCTCTTCTTCCTCCACCACCACCATACACCCTAGAGCCAACAGCCGTAACATAAGAAGAATGAGATGTTGGAAGTTGCTCTTGCTAATTTTGCTATCAATTTTATTAGTTAAAAAAATTCTCTTTGTCCTCGCCCTCGCTCCTAGGTGATTCCAGTCAAATGATGGAGCCTATGCCACCAAGAGGGAAACGCAAATTTAATTTCGCGATTTTCAAGACTGGTTTGTCTACTTAATATCAGTTCGACTACTTGATATTAGCATTGATGAAACTATTATTTCCCTAAGTCACTTGTAAATTGGAAACGGAATAAAAAGGGATAAGCACCTCGTGTAAAGTGGGGTACAGGTTTGGTATATTTGTAAGTGTATCTCTTGTAATTTTGGAGCTATTTTCATAATAATTCTTGGACAAAAAGATAGCTAAACATCTCAGCTTTCAAATGCCGCTTGAATGAATTTTCTCTCTTCTATAGGGGGAGGCTGAGGACAATTTTTTGAAAATTAATCTTACCCCATCAAGTGGGGTAACTTTGAACAGAGGGGTTTTCTGGTCCCCATACGATAGTTCCCACATTAGAAAGCCAGATTGAGTTTTTTTTAAAGTAATCTCGAGTAATCTGGACGTTTTGGACCTAAAACCCTTGTTTTCAGTGATTATTCCCGAAGTTATTACCCAAAAACCTTCATTTTCATCCTTCCTTCATGTTTGAGGCACTTTTTCACAGCCTCCGCAAGGACTTCTTCGCTGTAGTACGCCGGTAAATTCGCGGCATTTTGAACGGTAAACTGTGGAGAAAATAGAAGAAAACGTGTTGTTCAAAAAACCCTACTCAAAGTTACCCCATCAAGCAGCCACTTATTACATTACGACTCGCATAAAATCGAATAATTGAGTTACAGAGATGAAACAAAAAAGAAAATGTTCCTTATTAATGTAGCAATCAGATAATAACTTTCCATCTCTTTTAGGACGAGGAGACCGAATATGAAGTCGATTTTGGCCAAAAAGTGGAAAATTGAGGTTCTAACGAAGTTTCAACCATGTCAAAATTTGGTCTAAAATCGTCGTTCTTCCGCACACAGTTTTGGTCCCCATTTGGGAACACATTTGGCTCCTAGTTGTGCTCCGAAGTTCGGCTGCCCGATCAAAATACACCCAGGGGTGTTATGGGTGAAAAATGGGTGTAAAAATAGGGGTTTTAGTGAACATGAGCTTGCGAGGTATCGTTTTCCGTTTTTTTTTGTTTTTTTTGCGAGAAGACCGAATATGAAGTTGATTTTTACCAAAGAGTGAAGAACTGAGGTTGCAACGAAAGTTCAGCATCCAAAATATTCATTTTGTATGAGCCAAAACCCTGTGAAATTGTCTGAAATAACCATAAACTTGTGTAATAACACTAGAAGCAGTTTCAACAGGTGAATCAAGACAACTAATGGCTCTATCATTGATCAAAGATAATTCGTCAAAAATAGGAGCTTATCTCGTGTTTTAAGCGGCCAAAATGGTGGAAACCATCAACAATAGCTATTTCAATAATTGCACATGAAAGAAACTATAAAAGAACAGCCAAAATTTCTGCAGGTATGTCCAGTAGAATAATAAACCCATGTGACCCATGTCTGTGGCTTTGCAGCTTTTTTTAAATAGGTAAGGACTGAAAATAAGTATTACCAAGTATAATTAGGGTCCAGCAGTTGGTGTCTGAATATGGAAAATACCCTTATTCTGACAACCGGATCGTTACTTTTTTTTCCGAAACAGGTAACCCCGCACTGGACCTGGGTACCTACAAAAAAGAGACCGATGCCTCAGCATGTGGTCATTGGCCAATGTTAACGAATAAAACCAAACCGCCCGGGTGACCTTACCTGACAAACGCTCTCCGAATTCCAGTCAGACCATTTGCGGTCGACACAAACCGGTTGGCGCATGCTCTTTTGTGGACCCCTGTCGTCAAAGTATCAGCGATTCTCACAAGTGAACCCTTTTTCAAAACGCCTATTCGGATTTTATCCGATCGATCCAACGGGAAGGAAGCGAGTTGCATTCTTGCAAGTGGGAACTAAGTACGCAGTTTCCGCCCAAGGCCTCGGCCGTGTTAACGGGTCCGGAGACGCAATACGAGACCATAAAACTCTCGAGGGGATATCCACCAACTAGCAGACCTGCACTGCACTAACCTTATCACCAGTCCTGATAATCTGCATGCACCTCCCCAACTGGGAGAGACATCTGCCTCGTGAAAAAACGCTGCTAAGTCCTTGTCACATGGGTTTACTATTCTATTGGACTTACCTACCTACAGAAATTTTGCTGTTCATTTATTGTTTCTTTCATGTGCAATTATTGAAATAGCTATTTTTGATGGTTTCCACCAATTTTGGCTCCCAAAAACATGAATTAGGCTCTAGGATAGTGCCATTTAATTGTCTTCAATCACCTGTTGCTACACTTCTAGTGTTATTATAAAAATGCATGTTGATTGCAGACAATTTCCCAGGTTTTTGACTCATAAAAAATTAATTTTGGGAACTGAAACTTCGTTATAACCTCCATTTTCCATTTTTTGGTCAAAATCGACTTCATATTCGGCCTCCTCATCCTTAAAAACGTGGAAAACGATACCTCACAAGCTCCTGCTACTGAAACACCACAACGCTGCCAAGTCCTTGTCACATGGGTTTATTGTTCTATTGGGCACACCTACAGAAATGTTGGCTGTTCATTTATTGTTTCTTTCATGCGCAATAATCAAAATAGCTATTTTGGCCCCTAAAACACATCACGCCTTTTTGGTTTATTATTCTGTGAATAATACACCTATGTATTCGCTCAGCAAAAAATTTTTATAACACCCCCTCACAATTTTTTCTTTTCCGTTTCAAGGTGCGTAGATTCCAAAAATGCAATGTCCGTCTGCCGTACGCCGTCCGCCGTACGCCGTCCGCCGTCCGCCGTATCACGTGTACAGGCTTCATATTCGGTCTAAAAAATTCGTTCTTTCGCACACATGCTCCATTTGGGCCCTAGTTGTGTCCCGAAACTTTTCAGCCCGATTAGAATATACCCAGGGGAGTTATGAGTGAAAATGTGTATAAAAATAGGTACTTTTTGTGTTTTAGTAACATGTTAGTAAAATGAGCTTTTGAGGTATCGTTTTTCATGTTTTTGGGGACGAGAAGACCGAATATGAAGTCAATTTTGACCAAATAGTGGAAAACTGAGGTTGTATCAGATGTTCAGCTCCCAAAATTGATTTTTTATGAGTCAAAAACCTGGGAAACCGTCTGAAATCACCATCAATTTGTAGAATAACACTAGAAAAAGTATCAACACGTGGATCAAGACGATTAAATGGTACTATCGGTGATCAAAGATAATTTAAAAAAAAGGAGCGTACCTAATTCGCGTTTTGGGGGCCAAAATTGGTGGAAACCACCAGAAATAGCTATTTCAATTATTTTATAATATGAAAGAAA
Organism: Leptopterna dolabrata; assembly: GCA_954871275.1. Taxonomy (NCBI): domain Eukaryota; kingdom Metazoa; phylum Arthropoda; class Insecta; order Hemiptera; family Miridae; genus Leptopterna; species Leptopterna dolabrata. The sequence continues at coordinate 6,229,890 of OX940985.1, forward strand.
CAATAAATGAACAGCCAGCATTTCTGTAGGTAAGTCCAATAGAATAATAAACCAATGTGACAAGGACTTTGCAGCGTTTTTGTGTTTTAGTAACATAGTAGTAAAATGAGCTTTTGAGTATCGTTTTCCATGTTTTTGGGGACGAGAAGACCGAATATGAAGTCGATTTTGACCAAGGAGTGGAAAATTGAGGTTGTACCAGATGTTCAGCTCCCAAAATTGATTTTTTATGAGTCAAAAACCTGTGAAATCGTCTGAAATCAACATCAATTTGTATAATAACCCTAGAAAAAGTGTCAACACGTGGATCAAGACGATTAAATGGTACAATAAATGATCAAAGGTGATTTGAAAAAAAAAAGAAAAAAAAAGGAGCGTAGTACCTTATTCAAGTTTTGGGGGCCAAAATTTGTGGAAACCACCAGAAATAGCTATTTCAATTATTTTATAATATGAAAGAAACAATAAATGAACAGCCAGCATTTCTGTAGGTAAGTCCAATAGAATAATAAACCAATGTGACAAGGACTTTGCAGCGTTTTTGTGTTTTAGTAACATAGTAGTAAAATGAGCTTTTGAGTATCGTTTTCCATGTTTTTGGGGACGAGAAGACCGAATATGAAGTCGATTTTGACCAAGGAGTGGAAAATTGAGGTTGTACCAGATGTTCAGCTCCCAAAATTGATTTTTTATGAGTCAAAAACCTGTGAAATCGTCTGAAATCAACATCAATTTGTATAATAACCCTAGAAAAAGTGCCAACACGTGGATCAAGACGATTAAATGGTACAATAAATGATCAAAGGTAATTTGAAAAAAAAAAAGAAAAAAAAAGGAGCGTAGTACCTTATTCAAGTTTTGGGGGCCAAAATTTGTGGAAACCACCAGAAATAGCTATTTCAATTATTTTACATGAAAGAAACAAAAAATTAACAGCCAGCATTTCTGTATACCAATAAAATAATAGAATAATAAACCCATGTGACAAGGACTTTGCAGCGTTTTTTTAACTATCTTTGATCACTGGTAGTGCCATTTAATCGTCTTGATCCACGTGCTGACACTGTGTTACCATACAAATGTATGCTGATTGCAGACAATTTCCAAGGTTTTTGAGTCATAAAAAATTAATTTTGGGAACTGAAACTTCGTTATAACTTCCATTTTCCACTTGTTGGTCAAAATCGACTTCATATTCGGTCTCCTCGTCCGTAAACACGTGGAAAACGATACCTCACAAGCTCCTGCTACTGAAACACCACAACGCTGTTAAGTCCTTGTCACATCGGTTTATTGTTCTACTGGACATACCCACAGAAATGTTGGCTGTTGTTATTGTTTCTTTCATGTGCAATAATTGATGAAATTGCTATTTTTGATGATTTCCTCCAATTTTGGCCCCAAAAGCAGGATTTTTTTTTTTTACAAATTAGTATCTTTGATAATTGATGGTGCCATTTAATTTTCTTGATTCACCTGCTGATACTACTTCTAGTGACATTATAAAAAGTTACTGTGATTTCAGACAATTCCCTAGATTTTTGACTTGACAATGAATTTTTGGGAGCTGAACCTTCGCTACAACCTCAATTCTTTACTCTTTGGTCAATATCAACTTCACATTCGGTTTCACCCCCTAAAAACACACAATAAGACGTGACCGAATATGAAGTCCCTTTTGACCGAAGAGTGGAAAATTGAGGTTAATATATGTATACGTTAAATTTTGGTCTCAAATGGTCGTTCTTCCGCAAACAGTCTGGGACACCACCTGAGAGCAAATTCTGGTCCTAGTTGTGCTTCGAAGCTCGGCAGCCCGATCGGAATATACCCAGGGGAGTTATGGGAGAAAAATGGGTGTAAAAATAGAGTTTTCGAGGGATTTTTGAGGTTTCCGTGAATATGACTTGTGATGTATCGTTTTCCATGTTTTTTTTAGAGCGAGAAGGCCAAATATGAAGTCGATTATGAATGGGATGGTTTATAGGATGCAAAATCTGTGAGTAGAACCCATTGTCATGGTCATGAGGTAATGACGTCATTTTCCAATTTGATATCTCCGTGACAAACCTGTAAATCAAATTTGCCGAAGCTAATTATATCATCTGAACGTTCCGATCAGGCTACTCACATCCAGATAACGGGTGGTAACAAATTTTGAGAATGCTGACATGAATAGAAAAACGCTTCAAAGTCGTTGTCACATGGGTTTATTATTCTACTGGACATACCCACAGAAATGCTGGCTGTTTACTTCTTGTTTCTTTCTTGTGGAATAATTGAAATAGCTACTTCTGATGGTTTCCACCATTTTGGCCCCCAAAACACGAATTAGCTCCTTTTTTTTTCAAATGAACTTTGATCATTGGCAGAGTGCCATTTAATCGTCTTGATCATCGTGTTGACATTTTTTCTAGTGTTATTATACAAACTGGTGGTGATTTCAGACGATTTCCCAGGTTTTTGACTCACGAAAAATCAATTTTGAGAGCTGAAACTTTGGTAGAACCTCAATTTTCCACTCTGGTAAAAAAGGACTTCATATTCGGTCTTCTCGTCCCCAAAAACATGGAAAACGATACCTCAAAAGGTCATGTTACTAAAACATAAAAAGTACCTATTTTTATACACATTTTCACTCATAACACCCCTGGGTATATTCCGATCGGGCTGCAAAGTTTCGGGACACAACTAGGGCCCAAATGGAGCATGTGTGCGAAAGAACAACTTTTTTAGACCGAAAATGAGGCCGGTACACGTGATACGGCGGACGGCGTACGTCGGACGGACATTGCATATTGGTTTATTATTCTGCGAATAATACACCTATGTATTCGCTCAGCAAAAAATTGTTATAACACCCCCTCAAAATTTTTTATTTTCCGTTTCAAGGTGCGTAGATTCCAAAAATGCAATGTCCGTCCGCCGTATCACGTGTAAGGGTCGCTTCACACTAGCCCGGCAGTCGGGTGCCCGGTTTTCTACCCGGCAACGACACGGTTCGGTCTATTCTCATAGGGACGACAGGGGGCCGGCAAAGTTACTTTTAGTTACTTTTTGAACATGGATCGCAATGTGTTGTTAGCGTGGTTGGTAGTGTATCGACGAATGAAGAGAAGGAGAAGAAACAGAATTCACTGGGTTCATCCAATCAACTTGAGAAGAGGTGAAGTGGGGGCATTCTACGTACTCTACAATCAGCTAAGAGAAGATGAGCAAAAGTTTTTCAATTACTTTCGCATGAGCACGCAAAGTTTTGATGAACTACTCATGAAAATCACGGAATCAATCCAACGGAGCAACACATCATTCAGAGAATGTATTCAGCCTGCACAAATGTTGGCAGTCACGATCAGGTAAGAGAAAAATGGGTGGTCATGAACGAGAGAAATAAGGATTTCGATGTCCACTTCCGCCATATTGATTTGAAACAAAGAAATTCGAGAAGAACACAAAATGAACCTCGATGAGTAGTGAATGAAATCCAAAGTCGGACTAATGTTGCCGGGTAGGTGTGAAAGGCTTCATCCCCCCACATGACCCTTCAGCCGGGCCGACTTCTTGGAACGACACGACAGCCGTCCACGGCTGTGGGGGTGCCCGGCGCCCCCTCGGCCTTCATCCGGCTGCCGGTTGTCGGTTGGAAGACCACGGCATTTGCCGGCTTGATGTGAAACGTCCAACTTAAATCCTTGACCCATCAACCGGGTGCCCGGCGTCGTGTACCCGACTGCCGGGCTAGTGTGAAGCGACCCTAAGAGTTTCATTTTCGGTCTAAAAAATTCGTTCTTTCGCACACATGCTCCATTTGGACACTAGTTGTGTCCCGAAACTTTGCAGCCCTATCGGAATATACCCAGGGGTGTTATGAGCGAAAATGTGTATAAAAATAGGTACTTTTTTTGTTTTAGTAACGTGTTACTAACATGAGCTTTTGAGGTATCGTTTTCCATGGTTTTTGGGACGAGAAGACCGAATACGATGTCAATTTTGACCAAAGACGCGGAAATTGAGGTTTTACCAAAGGTTCAGCTCCCAAAATTGGTTTTTTATGAGTCAAAAACCCTGAAAATTGTCTGAAATCACCATCAGTGTGTATAATAACACTATAAAAAGTGCAAACAGGTGAATTAAGACCATTAAATGGCACTACCAATGATCAAAGATGATTTGGAAAAAAAAGAAGCGTACCTATTGATGTTTTAGGGGCCAAAATTGGTGGAAATCATCAGAAATAGCTATTACAATAATTATTCCACACGATAGAAACAAAAATTTAAAAGCCAACAATTCTGTAGAACTCCAGTCGAATAATAAATCCATGTGACAAGGACTTTGCAGCGTTTTTGGAATCTACGCACCTTGAAACGGAAAAAAAATTTTGAAGGGTGTTATAAAAATTTGTTGCTGAGCGAATACATAGGTGTATTATTCACAGAATAATAAACCAAAAGGGGGGCCTAATTCGTGTTTTTGAGTCCAAAATTGGTGGAAACCATCAAAAATAGCTATTTCAATAATTGCACATGAAAGAAACAATAAATGAACAGCCAGCATTCCTGTGGGTACGTCCAATAGAATAATAAACCCATGTGACAAGGACTTTGCAGCGTTTTGGAATCTACGCACCTTGAAACGTAAAAGAAAAAATATTGAGGGGGTGTTATAAAATTGTTTGCTGAGCGAATACAGAGCTGCGTTATTAACAGAATAATAAACCAAAAGTCGAATATTTGTCGAGCTCGGAGGAAGAAGGCAACCTTGAGACGGCAGGGTTGGTGACAGGTCGGGGGCGGCTGTTTGTTTGCCGGCGGCGGGAAGAGAAGGTTGAGGCAGGTCAGGACTGGCGTTGAGGCAGGTCAGGACTCGCGTTGAGGCAGGTCAGGACTGGCGTTGAGGCAGGTCAGGGCTGGTGTTGAGGCAGGTCGGGGGTGCGAGCAGAAGGCAGGTCGGGGATCCTCAGGTCCGTGCCTCCCCCTACGAATGTGTGGCCACCAGGAAATCCACAGGTCCAACCAGGACGTCGACGCGTCCCCGAACTGCACAGCCATCTTCCACTGGACGATGATTTCCAGTGGCCAACATCTCAGAAAAAACGCTGCAAAGTACTTGTCACACGGGTTTATTATTCTATTGGACAACCTACAGAAATGTTGGCTGTTCGTTTATTGTTTCTTTCATGTGATATAATTGAAATAGCTATTTCTGGTGGTTTCCACCAATTTTGGCCCCCAAAACGCGAATTAGGTACGCTCCTTTTTTTAAATTATCTTTGATCACCGATAGTACCATTTAATCGTCTTGATCCACGTGGTGACACTTTTTCCAGTGTTATTATACAAATTGATGGTGATTTCAGACGATTACCTTGGTTTTTCACTCATCAAAAATCAATTTTGGGAGCTGAACATTTGGTAGAACTCAATTTTCCACTCTTTGGTCAAAATCAACTTCATATTCGGTCTTCTCGTCCCCAAAAACATGGAAAACGATATCTCAAAAGCTCATGTTACTAAAACACAAACAGTACTTATTTGTATACACATTTTCACTCATAACACCCCTGGGTATATTCCGATCGGGCTGCAAAGTTTCGGGACACAACTAGGGCCCAAATGGAGCTTGTGTGCGAAAGAACGACATTTTTAGACCGAAAATGAAGCCGGTACACGTGATACGGCGGACGGACATCACATTTGGTTTATTATTCTGTGAATAATACACCTATGTATTCGCTCAGCAAAAAATTTTTATAACACCCCCTCAAAATTTTTTCTTTTCCGTTTCAAGGTGCGTAGATTCCAAAAATGCAATGTCCGTCCGCCGTCCGCCGTCCGCCGTACGCCGTATCACGTGTACAGGCTTCATTTTCGGTCTAAAAAAGTCGTTCTTTCGCACACATGCTCCATTTGGGCCCTAGTTGTGTCCCGAAACTTTTCAGCCCGATCGGAATATACCCAGGGGTGTTATGAGTGAAAATGTGTATAAAAATAGGTACTTTTTGCGTTTTAACAACATGTTAGTAACATGAGCTTTTGAGTTATCTTTTTCCATGTTTTTGAGGACGAGAAGACCGAATATGAAGTCGATTTTGACCAAAGACGCGGAAATTGAGGTTTTACCAAAGGTTCAGCTCCCAAAATTGGTTTTTTATGAGTCAAAAACCTGGAAAACTGTCAGAAATCACCATCAATTTGTACAATAACATTGGAAAAAGTGTAAACAGGTGAATCAAGACCATTAAATGCCACTACCAATGATCAAAGATGATCTTAAAAAAAAAAGTACCTATTTCATGTTTTGGGGGCCAAAATTGGTGGAAATCATCAGAAATAGCTATTTCAATCATTCCACATGAAAGAAACAATACATTTAACAGCCAACAAAAATCTCTAGAACTCCAATAGAATAATAAACCCATGTGACAAGGACTTTGCAGCGTTTTTGGAATCTACGCACCTTGAAACGGAAAAGAAAAAATTTTCAGGGTGTGTTATAAAATTTTTTTGCTGAGCGAATACATATAGGTGTATTATTCACAGAATAATAAACCAAAACGCTGCAAAGTCCTTGTCACATGGGTTTATTACTCTATTGGACATACATAAAGAAATGTTGACAGTTCATTTATTGTTCCTTTCATGCGTAATAATCGAAATAGCTATTTCGGCCACTAAAACACAAATTAGGTACGCCTTTTTTAAAACTATCTTTGATCATTGGTAGTGCCATTTAATCGTCTTGATCCACGTGTCGACACTTTTTCTAGTGTTATTATACAAATTGATGGTGATTTCAGACGATTTTCCAGGTTTATGCCTCATAAAAAATCAATTTTGGCACCTGAACCTTTGGTAGAACCTCAATTTTCTACTCTTTGGTCAAAATCGACTTCATATTCGGCCTTCTCGTCCCCAAAAACATGTAAAAAGCTCAACAGCTCATTTTACTAACATGTTAATAAAACACAAAAAGTACCTATTTTTATCCACATTTTCACTCAGAACACCCCTGGGTATATTCCGATCGGGCTGCAAAGTTTCGGGACACAACTAGGGCCCAAATGGAGCATGTGTGCGAAAGAAAGCCTTTTTCAGACCGAAAATGAAGCTGGTACACGTGATAAGCGGACGGAGATTGCATTTTTGGAATCTACGCACCTTGAAACGGAAAAGAAAAAATTTTGAGGGGGTGTTATAAAAATTGTTTGCTGACCGAATACATAGGTGTATTATTCACAGAATAATAAACAAATATGCTGACATCCTCAAGTGAACGGTCAATTATCGTGGGCTACAAATTCTCCTTTTTTTTGCCAAATTGTGTTCAATAACGGAAATTAACACTTAATGAACACATAATGAGGGGTTTATGTCGGGAAGTCAGTGTGTGAAATTTGAATTTTCGATTTCCCGCTAGAAATGACGTATCAGGTAAATTGCCGAGTAGTTCAACTCAAATCCCGCTTACAGCGCTAGTGCATCACTAAACGGCGTACAGAACCACAATGGAAGGATGGAACCGCAAATTTACAACTGAATACAAAAAACGCTGTAAATTATTACACAACGGTTTATTATTTACATGTGTAGATGCCCCTTCTGCGTAGACCACTGTTTTCTGTGGTCGATACCTCGAGCTACCACCATAAAAGCCCTAAATCGAGTGCTGAAGCCGCAATTAAAGTTTCATAAAATTCGGTGGATTCAAGAACTCTATCATTCATTAATTATTAATTTCTTTGTTGTTATTCATGAAGCATTACGTTTGTTTTCAAGTTATAATAGTACCTATCGGCAAAATCCAGAATAACCGTCATTCTTCGTGTAACATAATACCACCAAACAACCAACTCGGTTTTTCATCTGTTCCGTAGCAATGACTGGGTTGGATGGATGTAGAACGTTTCATTCACAATCATGTTGACGAAGGTTTTCGGTGCAAATTTACAGGCCTTACTGTGAACGAGCAGCTGGAAATTCTCAATTTAAAAACGTAAAAAAAATCCAGATAACGGCGCCCTGGAAATGTCAAACGAATTTTTAGTAACGCCGAGCTTCGCTTTCTTTTTTCATGGTCGATTCCAAAGGTTCACTACTGAATACGGTAACAGACCAAAAAGATCGTAGGACCAGGTCGAATTGAGAACCTCCTCCTCTTTTGAAGTCGGCTCAAAAATAAAACGAAATTCGCTCTCATGCATGGCACAAGGAGCAGATTTCAGACGCATATTAAAGACAACAATCAATGTAGGCAGTAGGTTAATTTATAACCTCTCTTCGACTTAACTTCTGCCAATTTTTTTCAGAAAACTGTGAAAAGTAGGCAAACGCTTAATGGTTCATATCTCAAAAACACTGCTTTGAGTTGAAACAGTGCTTTGGTGGCAATAATTCGTTAAGCCACAATGTCTGCCTATTCTTTCGGATGGGTAAACCAAATTGTATGTTGGCGAATACAGTGAAAATGCTGTTTCCAAAATGACTTCTTTTTTTTAACAAAAAAGGTTAAAAAATTCAATTCTTCACTGAATTACAAAGTCAAAATATAGGTACCACCCTGCAACCATTATGGTTTTTTTCCACTTGGCCAGTAGCCATAGCCATGAAAAAGTTTTATTCTGAATAAATTTGTACAAATCTTCCATCGTATTAAAATAATTTCATTTACAAAATTTAAAATAACAGATGTTACAAAATTAAAATAAATTTTTATTTTCGCGGATACATAAATGTTTAGAATAATGTTATTTATAAATGAGTATATAGCTCTGTACACTGGGAGCTTCTTGGAAAAAAATCATTTGGTGGCAGCAGATCGGGCTCTCAAAGTGTAGTGCCACCTGGTCCATCAATTGCATTATGGTTAGCCTACCGTATCGCATCATTATCAATGCAAGGGTCACTCATCTGGTACTTTATAGATACAAGAGATACAGTTATTTGGTACAACCAGAATGATTTGGTCTTCATTTGATGAACTGAAATCCCCAACGATGGAAATTACGTTTGAGCTGAAGGCCGATACTTATTTCAATATAATACTCGTACTCGATACGCAGATAAAGCAGAAGTTGTTACATAATATTACTCGGTCTGACTCACAATTTATATCCTTGAGAAAACGGAGAAAATAACCGTCGTTATTCCCGTCCCACACCACGCACACAGTTCAACCTTTAAATACACTGGCATTTTTATGAGTTCCAGCGCAAACGTAAATTTCGATTTTGAGGGAAAAGAGTCGACCCGAAGCTGAGAGTTAAAATAACATTCTATCGAATCGTTCGGGAACAATCTAAAAATCAGCCAGAACATAAAAAACAACTACTGATGTGCAGTTAGCTAAGACATTTAAAGGAGACCTTGTTTCTTCAACTCCAGTATTTTTTGTTTAAACTTGACTATTTTTCTGACCGTGTATGACACCATACGTTGTAAATTTTTTACGCTCATCCGATCGGTACCTTGACTTTGCTGTAGGTTTAATTAATAACGGATCTTGAAAGTTGATTTGCTTTCCAAAAGTGAGAAAAAAAGAAAAGAAATTACGAGTTTAATCGCTAGTAGGAAACGTTTTCGAAGAACTTCTACATGACACACTTTAAGTTGGTAATGGGGTATGCGCACATATTTATTCCATTAAATGGAAGTAGATTCCATCCTGAGAATTTTGACACCAACCGCACATCCCTACGATGAGTATGTAGTTCTTTTTCTATGACTGATCATAGTTTCCACCAATGGGCAATTTTTTGTGAGTTAAAAATTCTCCTTTTATTGACCAAATTCTGTTCAAAAAAGGAAATTAACAATTAAAGACCTCATAAAGAAGTGTTTAGGTAGGAAAAGGCAGAAAACAAGTGTGAAATCTGAATTTCCGAGTTTACGCTAGAATTTAAAAAAACGCTGCAAATTATTACACAACGGTTGATTTTTACCTGTACTGATGCACCATCTGTTTAGATCAATGTTTTCTGTGGTCAATAACTACCCTCGAGGGGAGCACTCAATCGAGTACTGGAGCCTGCCCGGGAATTTTCAAAAAAATGCGCGGGATTCAATAATTCAATCATTAATTATTTATTTGTGGTTATTCATGAAGCATAAGGTAAATAATAAACCGTTGTGTAATAATTTACCTGTACAGATCTGCGTAGATCACTGTAAGCAATGACATCTGGGCCGAACTTATACCGTTTCATTCACGATCATGTTGTTGAACTTTTCGGTGCAAACGAACGGCTGGTCGTACAATGCTCCGGGTGGTCTCAAAAAATTCTTTAGTTCATGATCAATTTAAGAACGTAAAAAAACCATACCTTTCTACTGAAAGTTTTCGAGCTATGGCGTTCTTAAAATGTCAACCCCTATTTTTCACCCCTTAGAGATAGATGACTCAGTAATACCGAGCTTCGCGAACCAACTAGACATCAAAAGGAATCTACAAACAATTTCATTAATTTTGGTTCATGGCAACTAAGAAAAGTGGCCCGTACGGCGTACGGACAGAAATTTTTTTAATCGCATTTTCGGATTCGACAAACCTTGAACTGAAGACCATCGCATTTTGAGGGGGGAGGGGGCTTAATGCTCGATTCCAAAGCTACATTATTGAAGAAAATAAACCAAAAGAATTGTTGCTGAAAAGGAAATCGATTTTGTTGAGAAGGTGGCCACTGGCATTTGTTGATCCATTTCAAACCCCGATCTACTTGGTCACAAAACTTGTTCCTGTGGATTTCATACGATTTCTGGGGTCACGTTCTCACCACCAGGCTTCTCTTTACATCCATTCGTTTTTTTTGTTTATTTTTTCTCTTTATTTATGTACCTTGATTCGGCAGTGAAGAATCGTCCGATTTATTATTCTATTGGACACACATAAAGAAATGTCGACAGTTCATTTATTGTTTCTTTCACGTGCAATAACTGAGCTAGCTATTTTTTATGGTATTCACCAATTTTTGCCCCCAGAAACTCGGCTCTATTTTTGATAAATTATCTTTGATCATTGAAAGTGTCCTTTAAAAAGAAATTCATGTATGGCGAACTTGCCGGTAAACGCCGTGACATAGGTTAAAAAAAAATGTATGGTGATTTCAATTTTCCGGGTTTTTGACTCATAAATAATGAATTTTAGGAGTTTTTCCAACCCCAATTCTTCACTCTCTGGTCAAAGTCAACTTCATAATCGGCCTTCTCGCCCTAAAAAACATGGAAAACGACACCTCACAAGGTCATGTTCACAAGAACCTCAAAAAACCTAGAAAATCCCTGTTTTTACACACATTTTTCACTCATAACACCCCTGGGTATATTCTGAATGGGCTGAAAAGTTTCAGGACACCACTAGGGCCCAAGTGGATCCAGTGCAGACAGAATTTTAGACCGAAAATAAAGGTAGACACGGATGATACGGCATACGGACATTGCATTTAGGAATCTACGCACCTTGAAACATAAAAGAAAAAAATTTTGAGGGGGTGTTCAAGAAAATTGTTGCTGAGCTAATGCATAGGTGTATTATTCACGGAATAATAAACCAAAATGCGGCAAAAAATAACGTATGAGGTCTGTAGGCTCTCTTACTGGCTGTTGGCCTCAAGGAGACGGAGTGAAGCCTCGGAGACGAAGCTTCTCAATGCTGCCAACAACCCAACATTAGAATTGGCAAACCTTCGTTGAAGGCAACCTTCAAGAACCTTTGCCATGACATTTTCCTCGATGAGGACCTCTTTTTAAAATTTATATACAAATTTGCGGTTCCATCCATCCATTGCAGCTCTGTACATCGTTTAATGTGATGCACTAGCGCTGCAAGCGGGATCGGAGTTGAACTACTCGGCAATTTACACTCAATCTACCCTTCAATGATCACTCACGCTCCAACCCATGTGAGAAACCTTTTTCTGCAGTCATAGTCTGTACGAAATTAACATGTCTATGTGAGTTCCCAAAATTATCTTCCACGACAATTTAGTTAAATATTTTTGTTGAATGTTTTTGTTCCTGGACACGAGGACATGAAATTAGCGAAACGTTGGCATAAAAGTCTACATCGTTTACCCGACCCTCAGGAATCTCAATTGTAATTAATTAATATTTATATTTGTAATCCTATTAATTTATAATCATTAACTCGGCCCTTCGGGCCTCGCCAGGGGGCAAGCCCCCTGGACCCCCAAAGGGGGCTCCGCCCCCTCGGAACGGCTTCGCCGTTCCTCACCCCCGAAGGATGTGTTCTTATACTTCGTATAACAAAGGAGAATTTACTATGCAATTTACCCCCCCCCCCCCCCACACACCACCAACACACAAAAAAATAAAACGATTCTTTATCACATTCCTCTTTGTGCTCATCTTTATCACATTCCTCTTTGTGCTCATCTTTATCACGTTCCTCTTTGTGCTCATCTTTATCACATTCCTCTTTGTGCTCATCTTTATCACATTCCTCTTTGTGCTCATCTTCATCACATTCCTCTTTGCGTGACGCGTTTTTGTGACAGGATATTGTGACAGGACATTTTTTTCACATGACCCCCGGCGTTAAAATTGCATAGCAATTAATATTTAATTATCTGCGTCATTATACTTATAATTATTAATAGCCGCTCATTATAAATCGAATGAATAAATGTACTATTAGAAACAGCAGGCAGGTAGATCACGAATATTAATATATTATTCGATGTACACAAGACACATTAGTGACGTTGGCGCCTGTTGTGCGTGTATGCTAAGACCCGCACTACGCGTAGGTCTTGATGGGCACTTAACTACCCAATGAAGTTAGAAAGGCGATAGAAATCAATAGTTCGATTGATTACAATGTACGATCGAGTAAGTACACTTCGATTTTTAGATGCACTGAGACCACCTGAAAAAATGTACAATCTGAAATGAAAACAGATTCTTTAATCAAAAGGTGGGCATAGATCCCACTTTTTAGCGGACTGCCGAGGTACATGAATGACACTTTCGTTTCTTTTCCGTCTCAGAGCATTCTACTCCGTTCCTGGAATTTAACAATATCTATAAAGAGACTACCTATATGTGTGTATAAATATAGGTATATGACACACACACGTGACGTGTATGTATGCCGTCTATTTTGCAGTTTATATAAATACAAATAAAGAGCTGTTTAATCTAAGGATGGAGTTAGAAGTGAAACGGACTCCACCCCATTGGACCCATTGCAATAGCGTATGTTCTACGAAAATGCATTAATAGCATCGGGCCTGCCATACTCATCCAATCCACGAATGGGCCCAGAATTTGGGTAGGGAATTCAAAAACTCGTCAGTGAGCCAGTTCCCAACTATCCTCGACATTTGGACACAAAATACGGGTTTTTGGGGAAACGTTAGCTCAAGCCGGATTTCCACTGATTTCACTCATTTATGGACCGCATCGCGTACAACAGTAACGCACGTAGATAGGTTGTTATCTGTACAAACAATGCCACAGTTGTTGAAGAATTTGCAGTTTTTTGTGATGTTATCAGAACTTGAAGCAGCTCGATTTTCAAACCTATTCGTCATGTCATAACGTCAAGTGAATTGACGTGCTCGTACACATATAAAGCAACTTCACCGGATAGGAAACTGGGAGAGGATTTTTCCTCACAAAACCAGGTCGGACCTGTGCACTCATCAAGGTGAGCGAAACAACCTTATTCGTCATTTGAGTTTACTTCGGGATATTACTTCTAATATTAGGAAAGTTCAGCGTCGTTAGGCTTTTAACGAGAGGTATCGTGTTCCCCGAGCGAAACGAGCCACTTACAGCTGCTTAGATGTTATTAGATTTTCGAAAAGAGAACGAGTTACGGTGGACTTCCGTGACATGCGATCGACCACGATGTGATCAGAAACGACGTGAATAAGGTTGTTGGAGACTGGAGTCCAGCACGCCTTCCAACTGTAGGGTGCCTAGACACTGAAAGAGGAATTCGCCCGATTTTTCACTCCGCAGAATACGGCCGTTAACGGGTGACATAGGGCGAGTAAACAAAAGTTTAAAATTCAATGGAATTCGGACGAAGTGTTTACACTGTGCCCGACCTAACCAGCACTGGTTTTTCGCCATTTCAATTTCAATTTTCATTTCATTTCAATTTAATTTAATTTGAATATTTAATTAAATTTAATTTACCTAAAAGAACTGAGGTTGAGACAGAAGGTACTAGTTGAGGTCGTCAAATAAAATAAAAAGATCAGGTAGTTAGGTGGGTACTTACTTTCAAGATGCATAATTTCTGCTATTTCATTCCTGTTTTTCCTGCTGAAGTTCCTGGTGTGGTACGATTTTGATGTCGTATCCCATAAGGACAGACATAAGCAACTCGAAGTCCATGTCGAAAAAATCGCCAAAAAAAAGCAAAAAGAAGTTGTGGTTTGACGCTCAAGAGAAAATGTGGAATGCTGGATAAAACAAAATATTTGATTCAGAATCGGTGGTCGCATGGCCTCGGCGGAGTTCGCCAGAGCAGGTCGGGCACAGTGTAAACACTTCGTCCGAATTCAATTGGATTTTAGACTTTTGCTTACTCGCCCTATGTCAGCCGGCCATATTCTGCAGCGTGAAAAATCGGGCGAATTCCGCCTCCAGTGTGTAGACGTGCTGGACTCCAGTCTCCAACAACCTTATTCACGTCGTTGTTGATCGCGTGTCACGGAAGTCCACCTTAACTCATTCTCTTTGCGAAAATCTAATAACATCTAAGCAGCTGTAAGTGGCTCATTTCGCTTAGGGAGCTTGTGAGGTATCGTTTCCATGTTTTTTTTTAGGGTGTGAAGACCGAATATGAAGTTGATTTTGATCAGAGTGATGAATTGAGGTTGTAACGAAGGTTCAGCTCCAAAAATTCAGTGGGCCCACTCATATGAAAGGAATTTTATTTCTGGTTATATATGTGTACATAATTTATGAAACAAGCGTCATGTTTTACGTTTCTTATTCAAAAATGATCGCTCCGGGTCCAGTGAAGTACCGCTTGAACAGATCACGAATTTTATAAGCTTCACGTCCCGTTCTGTTGTGGCGCCTTCCAGTAGATTCAGTACCTGTTTCGTCTTGTGCCATAAATCTATTCCATCCTTATCAATGATGATGTTGTGCAATAGGCAAACAGTAGTAACTAATTTGTCCACAACATATACCTCAATAAAGGGTTTTCAGTTAAAAAATCCAACGCTTCTCCGTCCATTACGGGCTCGGGCCAACTGATAAAATCGGTAGAATCGTTAGAAAAATCGGGTCTAGTGATCACTTCAATCGGTTGAATCGGTAGAGCTGGAATTCGGCCGAGCAGATAACCGGCTCCATTTTAAATGTACCCCAATGCTCTCGAGACTGAATGCAGGATTCATTCGCTGGGTGTCGCCAGAACATATGACCGCTACGGTGTATCAACACTTGGCTGAGAGCATGAAAAGCAGCAAGATGGAGAGAGAACAAGAGAGAACATCAGAACAATAATGAGGAATTTCTAACCACCAGCCGTCATGAGTCAAAATGTTGAGTGCGGTGCATGAGAAAGCCATAAGGACGCGCGTTGTTGACTATTCTACGGCAGAAATCCGGCACTGTCGCGGAAGAAATATTAAACTCTGAAACCAAAAACAGAGCAGGTCCACACATTCAATGGGCTACGCTCCTGCATTTGTTCATTTATTTTAAAGAAAGTAGGTTCCATTTTAAGAATTTTGAGACCAACCGCACTTCCTTGCGGTGTAGTTTTTTTCTATGAACTTTCAAAGATTTCTAGTACTTCCTAAGTCACAGTGGGCAGGGACCCGACCATGTGACAATGACGTAGCAAGTGCTGAAATCTTTGAAAAATCATTGAGAAAGAACTATTTACTGTAGGAGAGCGGGGTGCGTCTCAAAATGATACCTACTTTAATTTAAAAATAATATAAACCGCTTTTACCACCAATTCATCTTGGTTTAGGAGTGACGAACTACGCAATTGAAAAAAAAAATCGAATAAAAATTTAGAATTGACAGAACAATAGACAAAAACGAAGGGCCAGAGACCGAAGTAAACCCTTACAAAAACAGGACTAAAATACACCTTTGGCCAATTCGACAACCAAAACGCTGCAAATCCCTGCACAACAGTTTATTATTTTGTACAGAATACCCTTCTGTTACAGATCACAGCTCTCTGTATAGATAACCCGTCTATATAATATAATATGTACTATTCTATAAATATTATGTAGATCGCAGATCCTCCGTAGGATAGTACCTAACCCCGTACTCTAACCTAACCCAGTACCTACCTAAATCACGAGTTAAATGTTGCTAAAATAATTCTGTCGATGACAAACAGTAACTGAAATGGCAAAAAGAAACGCAAATAATGAAGTTCTGAAGGGAAATTGTTGATGTGCAGTGACAAAATTTGCAAAAGTACCTACCAACAAACTCCAGCCCCTTCTACGTAGATGGTATAATGAACCGTTGTGTAATAATTTACCACTGTGCAATAATATACCCATCAATAATACTTCAACGTTTGTTCAAGTTTCACTACCTATCAACAAACTCCGAAATAGCCATCAATTTTTAAATGAAATAATATCACGGAACAACCAACTCGACTTTATACTCCCTGAATATAATCAGGTGATCCCTAGCAATGATTATCTCGAGCCAATTCCCGATTGTTATCGCGTCCCTAGTGATGATATTTGGACTGAATGTATACAATTTCATTCACCATCACCATCCTGTTGAAAATGCCTGTCGGTGCAAACTTCTGGGCCTTACTGTGAACGAACGGCTGGACGTACAATGCTCCGGGTGGTCTTAAAAAACTCCCAAGTTCGAGAACTATTTAAGGTACTAAGGTATTATACGGAGGCCACTAGTTTCCACCGCGCTGCGGCGGTGGAATTAGGATTGAGGTTTGTAAACACCTTTCCAACACTATCCTTGATAACAATGAATCGGAAGATGTCCGGTGATTCATACTTCACTCCGCCAAACACTAATCCACCGCCGCAGCGGTGAAAACTAGTGGCCTCCGTATAATACCTTAGTACCCAATTTAAAACCGTAAAAAAATTCGAGGAAACGGCGTCCTGGAGACTTCAACCCCTATTTTTCACCCCTTAGAAACGACTGTCATTAACGCCGAGCATCGAGGACCAACTAGACCCCAAATGGGACCTATAAACCGAATTTCGTCAAATTTTTTTTCATGGTAACTAAGAAAAGTGCTAAGTACGACGTACGGCGGACAGACAGAATTTTTTTTATTGCATATTCGGATTCTACATACCTTGAAACGGAAACCATCAAATTTTGAGGGGTGATTAAACTTTTTTTTTTTCATGGTCGATTCCAAAGATTCATTATTGAAAATAATAAACCAAAAACATGTGAATGTTAGATCTATGTTCGTATACCACATAGGTATCTTATCATTGAGAAGCGACCAGCCTTGCCAAACTGCTGAAAGCAATAATGGCACGTTGCGTTACATCCGATTTGATGTACCATTTTCCTGCAAATAAAAACACCATCTATTCATCTGACAGTACCTGACGGTAAGTCAAACCACAGACCCAAATCAAAGTACATAGTGTTGTTCTGTTGCGAGGCCGCAGTGGTTTTATCTCGCGGTTAGCTGACTCCTGGAAAACCGTACGATCAATAGAAAACATCTACGATCAATACCATCTTGACAAGGTTTTGAGGAGGGTTTGAGTTTGATAATGTTTGGGAATCGGGAAGGCAGTGCATGGCCAGTTCTCGTCCGCCCTATTTTCTGTGGACTGGAATGACGAGCAGAAATCTGGCGTCGGACAGTCAGGAGAACAATAGGTTCGTTCGCGGTGGCCATCTGACTGTCTTCAAACCGTCAGATCCATCATTTGGCGTTCGCGGTGGTCTTGCGGACTCGTCTCGGACTGTATAGCATCCATAGGATGCTGTTCGCGGTGTTTTTCTGGCGGTTCGAAGACAGTTCCAAGACCGTCAGATCAGTCCGCGGATTTTCCGATGTACTCCTTTCTGACTGCTCGCCCCCCACTACCGCTCGCCCGTTTAAGCCAATCAAATCATTTCTCATCGCACCGTCGTTCGTCGTTGTTATTCGTTCTGTGTGTTCATTCTAATAACCCTACCTACCCACTTCTCAGCATTCTAAGTAGTATAGTAGTTTTCTGTGCACTTCTCTCACTTGCGTTTTGGTACTTCTCGCGATGAGTTCATCCAGTGATGAGGGGGTCGATCACTCCTATCGAGGTGTCATCGGAAGATGATTCGGACTTACTCCACCCAGTGAAAAAAAAATGAAAACTATCTGGAAGAAGTTTTTCCTGTATTCGACGAGGAAACTTTTTTTGTTCATTCTCATCCAAAAGACGTCACTGGCCGTTCTGTTAGGGACAGATTGGCATCTCTACTAGCGTCTTGAATTCATTTATTATAGTATTGTTTACATAACTACCCAAGCTTTTGTAATTCAATCACCATTTCCTTCAACGACTGATCTTATATAGTGAGCACTTGTAGGTAAGTATGTCCCTGAATCAAGTTTCCTACCATAACGATAAACGCCGCAAATTCTACTGGCACAAATAACTAGAGGGGTTAACAAAAAAATTGTAATGGACATACAAAATTGCTGCCTATAGATTTATTTCGTGCGTCGGTGGTCATCCCAATTGAAAAACTTAGTGCCACTTACCTACCTAATTTTACGATTACGGTGGGTGTTCCAAGAACTGGCCTAGCAATTTATTGTTGGTTTTTGCCAATTTTGGCCCACTCGAAGACTCCTAATTTTGAAAAATTATCTTCGATTGTTGAAATTGTATTTTTCTGGCTGAATTCACAGTTTATGCTACCTTTTTTTTGTAGACGTTTCCGGTGATTTCAGCCGTTTCATCAGATTATTGACCCTTGAGGAAACCAAATGCATAGCTATATTAACAAAAAATGAGCACATGAAGAATGTGTAGTCAGTTATCAGCAAAATTAGTTAGGTACCTACCTAACAACGAACTTCAAACTTTCGATTAGGTATTTCTTCAGTCACCAATTATTCCACAGAAGTACACTGGTATCACCGAATTTGATAAACATCCCATTAGGTCATTAGTTAGGAAGAAAACTACAGAGATTTCGATTTATTTTTATTAAATGTACTTCGACTAAGTACAAGTTGAGATAAAGGAATGCATAACATTGGTAAGAGATGAATACTCGAAGCAAAACATGGAACTATATTACAACTAGGAACATATAGAAGATAGTCTACCCATTCATCAGAAGCATAGGAATAATCGTAATTGAGTAAGTAGAAGAATGAAAAAAGTAATAAATTAGCCGAAATCAACGATGACCTATAGGACGAACTTTAGTATTATTGTTATAAAAAGAAGAAATAAATTAGCAGAGATCAATGATAACATTATGAACTTCCCACACATGCACGAGTCACAGCCTTTCAATAAACCTAAATAGGTATGATTTGTATAACAAATTAACAAACGTCAGAAAGGAGAAAAAAATCAAGATCGACGACGACACCACACAATCAGGAAGGTTAGACATTTGCATTTGCAGGTTGCACAGCGGTTGCAGTCAGATTTCCTTCCCAAGCGTTCGCGGTGTACCCGGTCCATTGTGAGTTTGAAAGTTGGTATTGGTGGCGCATGCGTGTTGGCACGATCAGAAAAGTGGCTTCAGACGGTTCCCTGACCGTCAGAAAAACACACCGCGAACGAAGCTAATGTGAACAGCCGGTAATGGATAATATACAGTAAAAAAAGAGTCCGAGGATCACTTCGAATGGCCCAACGCCTTTCTGACGGTCAGATATAACCGTCAGATGGTCAGTGCTGTCTTCTTCTTACTGGTTACGGTAGCAGCTCAAGTCAGCAGGGTGGAACATGTAGAATACAGTCAGAATCAGTAGAAAGAGCTGCGAGGTGATTTGGAGCTAGTCAACTTCGGGTGTCATTTGGAAGCCCGAGCCAGCAGAACCAAACATGGAAACTATTGTGACGGCCAAGTCAAATAAGGAAGCAAGCCAGCAGAATTGGCTGAGCAAATCATTTGAAGCCTGAGCCAACAAAGTAAGTGTCACTGCCACAGGTAGTTCAGCCAGAAGAATCAGCAGCAGGCCCTATGGCGGTCCGATCCAGCTGTATCAGCTGTAGGGAGTTATCTGGTGTGGTAATTTTCGTTGGAATTAAAGCTGTTCCCGAAAAATATAAATAATTTATAAGAGGCAAATTTCCAGTAGTTCCAGAGAAATAAGACAATACTGTATGCAACAATACTTGCCATGGGATATTGGTTAGAAAGGGGGAACGAAGTTACATATTTCACCATCCTTCCATCGAATAGATATGGCACCATCATATTTAAAAGGAAAATGAACTGCCGGAAATGAATCCAGGAAAATTACGGTAATCGATCGGTTAATGATCTGGTGGTGATGAAGGGGCAGAAGGGTGGAAGAGATCGTCTTCATCAATAATTGCATCACTGACCACACGTAACAAATCTAGTATGAAATGTATGTAAACAAAATCCATGTAGGTACTAAAAATGTTGGTCCTATTGCTAAGGCGTATTTTATTAGAGAATTGCCCGAAAGAAAATTTGTATCGATTAACATATTTTTAACATGATACTCTTGAAATGATTCGGACTGAAAGCAATATAAATGAATAAACACGGATGTTTAAATGCATGTGAAAGTTCTAAAAGCTGATTAATTCAGCTCCAAATTTCACATATCCCATCATCAACATGGTTGTGATATCACGTTTCAGCATACTATTAGCATCTTATCTAGGCGAGCGCTCAGCTGATATTGGCCCCTGCCTCCCTACCGCTGTTCTAGGCTCAATAAAGTTTTGGATCAGCTTCCTTGTTTGTCAATGAGTATTTTTTACAAACAGATGGGTATGTTCGAAGTAGGGGAATTCGGACTAACCTTGGTAATGAGACAGACTGGGCTGCCTCGTCTAGATCGTCTTCTTCGCCACTCCGCGACGTTGTGTCTTCCATCCTACAAAAAAGAAGGGAATCGGTGAAAATCAGCCCAATTATTTATACAAAAAAATCAGCGTAGATCCATAAACATAACCTCCATAACTATTTGCATTACTCGTCCGTAAATGTAAGTCGATGAGGCAGCTTACATAACAAGTCGGGTAGGCAGTATAGCTTCCTCATCTACGTAAAATGGACGCATATAATTAGTTGGTGGGTCCATTCGGTGGACAGATGGAGAATTGAAGCATATCGATTTGAAATAGAGTGGTTCAAAAATTACAAAATACTAGGATGGAATAGGAGTTGTAGTAATCGGATTAATGATAAGCGTAACAGGATTACTATAGGCATTCACATGAGTGTTTTGAATATTTGTGTTAAGCCGGCGCCACACGATGCTACCAACACCTTCCAATGTTGGACGCTTGGTGACTGTTAAGCCGGCGCCACACGATGCGTCGAATGTTGGGCCAAACGTTCGACCGTACTCGACGAGTGACTCGAGCAAAAGCCCCAGCCACACGGTGTTGTCGTTGGTGGCAAATGTTTGATCCAGTGCGATCCAGGTCGAGCCGTTTGAAGGTCGAGCCGTAGGGAGTTTTTTCATAATTTTTAATAAAGTTGTGTGTAAAGTTTTTTATAATGGAACTCAAACTGAGTTGAACCGAAAAAGAATGACAAAAATTGGTAGGTTGTATATTTTTTCATTACCTACCTATACTGATTTTTAGGTTTGTTTGTTTTGAATGATGGAAAAACGAATGAAGTGGAGACCCACGACACAGTTGCAGGCATGACAATGACTCTAAAGACAAATAAATATAATTAAATTCAATAAAATTCAACAATTTCAATCATAAATTACCTGTCGATGAAAACTTGGTGGCCAAAGAAATCACTGCGCTCCAAACTACAAACTGAACGCCGAGTCCTGTGGCCGACCCTCCGTGTTCGAAGAAACGAGCCTCCAACGTTCCCGCCAACATTGGACCCTTCTTTTTCCTTTGACTTGGGTGCAAAGACCGCTCTCAGAGCGATCGCCCTCCAACGCCAACGTTGGACGCTGGACGTTCGAAGGTCGGCCACACGATGCTACCAGTCACCAAGCGTCCAACATTGGAAGGTGTTGGTAGCATCGTGTGGCGCCGGCTTTAGCATCGTGTGGCCGACCTTCGAACGTCCAGCGTCCAACGGCCAGCGTCCAACATTGGCGCTCGAGGGCGATCGCTCTGAGAGCGGTCTTTGCACCCAAGTCAAAGGAAAAAGAAGGGTCCAATGTTGGCAGGAACGTTGGAGGCTCGTTTCTTCGAACACGGAGGGTCGGCCACACGACTCGGCGTTCAGTTTGTAGTTTGTAGCTTGTAGCGCAGTGATTTCTTTGGCCACCAAGTTTTCATCGACACTGGTAATTTATGATTGATATTGCTGAATTTTATTGAATTTCATTATATTCATTTGCCTTTAGAGTCATTGTCATGCCTGCAACTGTGTCATGGGTCTCCATTCGTTTTTCCCATCATTCAAAACAAACAAACCTAAAAATCAGTAGGTAGTTAATAAAAATTAAAAAAAACAACCTACCAATTTTTGTCATTCTTTTTCAGTTCAATTCAGTTTGAGTTCTAGTTATGCCGAGAATAACGGGATTATAGATAAACAGCGGTTGAGCTATATAAACCATGTCGTGAGTCCCTCCCGGGAACACTCCTATAATATTAAGTTCTCACCAATATCCAAACGCCAAAATAAAGCTCCGTAAATAAAGATATGAGTGGGGACACAGGCGACAGAACCCAGGGTTGCTCAACCTGGGGCCCCACTACCAGCTCCTTGCAAGGAGTTGGAGGGAGAGGCCCCCAAGTCCTATAAAACCCTGGATCCTGGAGCTCAAGCTTCATTCGACACTTCCTCTAACCAGCTCTCTCTTCTCTCTCTTACCTTCCTTCTCAGATGATCGGTTGACTACAGCCGCCTGAGAATTTTACCTCCTCTCCTCCTCCTTGTCTAGATGATCGGTTGAATACAGCCGCCTAGACAAGGGACCTCTCCTTTCCTCTCCTTTACCTAGATGAACGGTTGACTACAGCCGCCTAGGTAAAATTCACTCATCCACCTCTCTCTCCTCCCAAGTCGTAGATGTTCGGTTGACTACAGCCGCCTGCGACTTTTCCTCCTTTCCTTTCCTTTACCTAGATGAACGGTTGACTACAGCCGCCTAGGTAAAATCTCACTCATCCTCCTACCTTCCACGCCACCGTGATGAGAATTTTAAATTCATCACAGTGGTGAACCCGACGTTCACTCAACCTTCTTCCTTCCCACCTCATGTGTCGCCCCAGTCTAGTTCGGTGTCCCCAATTTTAAATTCAACTTTCAAACAGTCAGTGTAAATTCGCAATTCTTGGCCCAACCTCACCGCTCAACTCTCAACGCACCTCCGCTTCCGCCGATTGCGAATTTCAAAATTCAAAACTACCTCAAATTTTTGAATTTTAGTTACAGACATGGACCCGAACTCACCGACGCCGCCGCTCCTCCGGCCGTCCCTGCTGCAGCCGCCGACCGCTGCGACGACTGACGCCGCCGACAACCCCTTCACCAGCCTCTCACCACCCGGCTCCTCCGCATCCGCAACAACCACCGCAGCCACCGCCGCCGCTGCGGCCGCGGCCGCCACCGACGTCATGACGGCGTCCGCAGCTTTCCCTCTGTCGCTGCCCCCCTTCTACGCGCACGACCCCGCACTATGGTTTTTCCAAGTGGACGCTGCATTTTCGGCCGCTAACATTCGCAGCCAGAAAACTCGATATTCCCGGATCATTTCGTTACTACCATACGATATCCTGCTCCAGACTTCGGATATCTCCCCCGACGCCGCCGCTGCGTACGACGACCTCCGCAGCCGCCTCATCAACATCTACCAGCCGTCGAAGATCGCCCGAGTCGCCGCCCTCTCCCAACCTCAACACCTCGGCGACCTCAAGCCCTCCCACCTCTACCGACGGCTGCGACACCAGCTGCAGGGTATTATGACCGCTGACATCGCACGTACATTCTGGTTACGTGCCCTCCCCCACCCCATACAGATGGCCCTGGCCAGCCACCTCGACGGTCCCGACGAGCCCCTCCTGCGACTCGCGGACACCGTTCACGACTTGGCCGCAGCGGCCGCCGCCGTTGGCGAAGTACGTACGCCACGTCACCCCCCGCCTCTACGGGACCGCACCAAGTCCCGAGACCGCAACCGGCCCCCCTCCCTCGACAGACGTCGCCCCGCTTCGACGGATCGCCGACGCGACCCCTCCGCCGACCGCCGCCGCCAGCGCTCGCCCGAGCGCCGCAACGCATCCCCTCCTCGCCAGCGCAGAGGGCGGTCCCCGGCCGCTGCACGCCCCTCCACCTCCAACCACCCCACCAACACCACCTACCTCCCAGCGGACCCCCCCCACCGATGTTTCTATCATGTCAACTTCGGTGGGGAGGCCCGCAAATGCCAGCCCCCCTGCTCCTTCACCCCTAAGCAGGGAAACGCGGACGCCCGCGGGTAAACCCGGCGGGCCCCCCTCCTCGCCAACACGGGGGGGACCATGACCAACCCCCCCCCCCCCGCCCGCATTCATACCACCACCACGAAGCCCCGTTACCCCTCCTACGCCGCCGCCACGGCCGCCAACCTCCCGGCCGCGCCTGCCAGCGCCGCCAGAACCCTCACCCCACCATCTACCGTTCCCCCACCTCGGAACGGCCCCTCCACGCCCGCCTCCAGGGCAGCCACCCTTCCGGCCGCAACTCACGCCGCCGCTACCGTTCCCCCACCACGGAACGGCCCCTCCACACCCGCCTCCAGGGCGAAACCCCCTCCGGCCGCCACTCCCGCCGCCGCTACCGTTCCCCCACCCCGGAACGACCCCTCCACGCCCGCCTCCAGGGCGACCACCCCTCCGGCCACCACTCATGCCGCCACTACCGTTCCCCCTCCCCGGGGCGGGACCAACCAACCTCCTACGAAGCAGACCAGCCTCCCTACCAACACCACCGTTCCCCCCCACCGGAACGGCAAGAAACCGCCCCGCGTCTCATTCGAAGAGGACCGCCCACCGCCAGCACAAATACCCACCTCCCCAATCCTGCAAAACACCCTACCTACCCACCAGCGACTTTTCTTGCGATGTAAGAAAACTAACATACCTTTCCTGGTGGACACAGGGGCGGCGCTTTCAATCTTCCCCAACAACATCCTCCGGCGTCAGGCGCGCTGCCACCGGCAGCTTCTCTACGCCGCCAACGGCACCACCATCCCCTCGTACGGGACATACCGCTCGTCAGTTCACATGAGCGGTCTCGCGTACGAGTGGGACTTCACCGTGGCGGACGTGGAGAAGGCGATCCTGGGGGCCGACTTCCTCGCCTATTTCGGCCTCCAGGTCGACGTCCGGAATGCGCGCCTGATCGACCCACAAACCAATAAACCCATACCCGGGTTTATTCACGCAATAAACCACCCCCCCACACAATTTGAGCGCCTCCTCCTCAACTACCGCCCCCAGCACCGCCCCTCTGCCCACATCTCCACCGTCCAACATCACATCGAGACTTCCGGCCCCCCCATCACAGCGAAGGCCCGACGACTCCACCCCCTTCAACTATCAAAAACTCGACAGCACTTCAACAAACTAATAGCCGACGGTATCATCCGCCCCTCGAAATCCCCTTGGGCTTCTCCACTCCACATCGTGCAGAAGCCCAATGGGGATATCCGCCCCTGCGGAGACTACCGGCGCCTAAACGCTAAAACCACACCGGACCTCTATAACGTTCCCCACCTACGAGATTTCTCGTCACATCTACATGGTACTACTATCTTCTCTACCCTCGACATTTCAAGAGCGTTCCATCATATTAACATCCACCCCCCCGACGTCCCGAAAACCGCAATCATTACCCCGTTCGGTTTGTTCGAGTACGTAAAAATGGGCTTCGGGTTAAGGAACGCAGCACAGACATGGCAACGGTATATGGACAGCATCCTGCGAGGCCTACCGTTCGTCTTTTGCTTCCTCGACGACGTCCTTATAGCCTCCAAAACACCAGACGAACACCTCACCCATCTACAACAGATACTCGAAATCTTCTCCGCCGAAGGCCTCCTCGTTAACACCGACAAATGTGTTCTCGGCCAACCCTCCGTCCGCTGCCTCGGCCACCAAGTCTCATCCGAAGGCATCAAGCCCCTCCCGGACAAGGTCCACGCCATCATTGATTTTCCGCAACCCCGCACTGTCACGGAACTCCGCCGCTTCCTGGGTATGTTAAATTTTTACCGCAGACACATAAAACACGCAGCACAACATCAACAACCACTCATACACGCCATCCCCCAACCCTCAAAAAAAAATGACAACCGCCCCATCACCTGGACCCCCCAACTTACAACCTCCTTCAAAATTTGCAAGCAGGACCTAGTAGACGCCGCTCTATTAGCCCATCCCGACCCTCACGCTCCCCTTTCCATCACAACCGATGCGTCCGACTGGGCCATCGGGGCAGTGCTCCACCAGCACACCGGCGCCACCCCCCAACCCATTGGCTTCTTTTCCAAAACACTATCCCCCACCCAGAAAAATTACTCCACTTTCGACAGGGAACTCCTCGCCATCCACGAAGCCATCAAGCACTTTCGTGACTTCGTGGAGGGCAGGCAGTTCTCTGTCATCACAGATCACAAGCCCCTGACCCACGCCCTCCTCCAAAACCGCAAATCCGCCTCCCCGCGTCGCCTCCGGCAACTCGAGTTTATCGGACAATTCACGTCCGATATCCGATACTTGCCGGGGGCTGACAACTGCGTGGCGGACGCGCTCTCCCGACCCACCCCTACCCCCGCGCCGGTGGCGGAGCTACTGCCATTCCCCTCCCCCCGATCCCTCAAAAACAAACAGGACCCAACCTCTGACCCCGCCCTTTCCAACCTCATTTCCGCATCCAAGTTGGAACAGCTGCCTCCCCTCCACCTCTGGTGCGACGTAACGGCCGATTCACCGCGCCCTTACATCCCACCGGAGCTGAGGCGGCAGTTGTTCCTCCACTACCACTCCCTCCACCATCCTGGCATTCGGGCAAGCCGGGACCTAATAAAAACGCGGTACTTCTGGCCCCACATGAACACAGATATTCGTAACTGGGTTCTGGGGTGCCAGAAGTGCCAGCGATTCAAGGTCTCGGCCCACCCCCATGTTCCCCCTCAAACCATCCCCGACTCCCTCCCGTGGGAACATGTACATCTGGACTTAGTGGGCCCCCTTCCCCCGTCCGAGGGGAAGAAATACTGCCTCACGATGATCGATCGTGCCACCAACTGGGTGGAGTGCATCCCGCTCGCCCACATCACCGCGGACGCCGTCGCGACGGCTTTCCTCACCCAATGGGTTAGCCGTTACGGTTGTCCGCGAACAGTCACGGTCGATCAAGGGAGGCAGTTCGAATCCGCCCACTTTTCCGATTTACTACGTTCCCTGGGGATCCAAAAAATCCACACTACCCCGTACCATCCCCAATCCAACGGGAAAATAGAGCGGTGGCACTCGGTCCTCAAGCAGGCCATTTCTACATCAGCCAATTCCCCTTCCTGGACAAAATCCCTTCCCTACATTTTGCTCAGCCTGCGCACATCAGCCCGTCCATCAGACCAAACCAGCCCCGCACAAAATGCCTTTAAAGACCCACTACGTTTACCAGCCGACATTTTCACCCCAAATCACACACCGTCAATTAACAGGGAGCCGCTACACTCAACAACACCGACAAACGACACCACTTACCCCAAACGCTTTTTCACCGCCACACACATGTACCTGAAAGAGCCCGGCATGCATAAAACTTTTCAACCCCTGTATGCCGGGCCCTTTCAGGTCATCCGCTCGACACAATCCACCGCTACCCTGTTAATTGACGGGAAGCCCCACACCGTGCCATTGGCACGGTGCAAACCAGCCCCAGTCCTCCCCGACCAATCACACCACACCAATCCCCCGCCCACCCCCAGGCCACAAACAACACACATCACCTCCGTCTCAACCACCAGACCCCGACGTCGTCGCCTCGCTCCGCGACGTCCCGGGTACCGGCTCCCAACAGCTCTCCCCCTTCACCGCCACCCTGGCAGTGAAGGGACCCCTCTAGCAGTCTTCACCAACGTGAAGACTGTTGGAGGGTGGCACCCATCTTACCCATCACCCACCTCCCCTCACACTGCACACACACCACACCCACACCCATACCAATCCGACACACCCTATCCATACCCAGGGACCGGCGGATTTCCGCACTCTCTCATTATACCCCAACCCCAACGCCTCGACCATTGTACATATTGTAAATTTGTGACACTGTAAATTTTGTACATACCGACCACCATCTTACTATACCTTCTACAGTACTGTAAATATTTTCTATTTCTTCTTTATTCTTAGACTTATAAACCTTCTACACACCGTATATCTTATAAGCCATTGTAACTCCACATCTTTCCTCATCATCTCTCACCCACCCATCTGTAATTATCCATGCACCACTCGCCCATGTTAATACTACTTACTTCCTATGCTTACTACCTATGCTTACTACTATACTACCTACGCTTACTATACCATGTTAATACTACCTATGCTTACTATACCATGTTACTCCTAGAATTAAGACACGCCTTCAGCTCAACCACTTGTTTGCACCGGCCCTCAGCCCCTGTCACCTTGCGCCTTCAGCACCACCTCTTGTTTGCCGTAGCCCTCAGCTCCTGTCGCCTTGCGCCTTCAGCACCACCTTTTGTTTGCCGTAGCCCTCAGCTCCTGTCACCTTGCGCCTTCAGCTCCACACATATTGGTTCAAACTGGGGGGACCTCTGTCGTGAGTCCCTCCCGGGAACACTCCTATAATATTAAGTTCTCACCAATATCCAAACGCCAAACTAAAGCTCCGTAAATAAAGATATGAGTGGGGACACAGGCGACAGAACCCAGGGTTGCTCAACCTGGGGCCCCACTACCAGCTCCTTGCAAGGAGTTGGAGGGAGAGGCCCCCAAGTCCTATAAAACCCTGGATCCTGGAGCTCAAGCTTCATTCGACACTTCCTCTAACCAGCTCTCTCTTCTCTCTCTTACCTTCCTTCTCAGATGATCGGTTGACTACAGCCGCCTGAGAATTTTACCTCCTCTCCTCCTCCTTGTCTAGATGATCGGTTGAATACAGCCGCCTAGACAAGGGACCTCTCCTTTCCTCTCCTTTACCTAGATGAACGGTTGACTACAGCCGCCTAGGTAAAATTCACTCATCCACCTCTCTCTCCTCCCAAGTCGTAGATGTTCGGTTGACTACAGCCGCCTGCGACTTTTCCTCCTTTCCTTTCCTTTACCTAGATGAACGGTTGACTACAGCCGCCTAGGTAAAATCTCACTCATCCTCCTACCTTCCACGCCACCGTGATGAGAATTTTAAATTCATCACAAACCATTAAGGGCATCCCCTGTAATGCATGCATTCTTCTTGGTTTCCTTCTCTTCAACAACAATTCGGTACACGAAATAAGTAACAACTGTGCTGCAGCAATCGCTGCAAAATCTTCATCATCCGTTTCCATTATAAAAAACTTTACACACAGCTTTATTAAAAATTATGAAAAAACTCCCTACGGCTCGACCTGGATCGCACTGGATCAAACATTTGCCACCACTGACAACACCGTGTGGCTGGGGCTTTTGCTCGAGTCACTCGTCGAGTCGTCACTCGTCGAGTATGGTCGAACGTTTGGCCCAACATTCGACGCATCGTGTGGCGCCGGCTTTACCACTTAAAGAATTAAGTGTTTCAGAAGTGTAGAAGCAAGTTACAATACATTGGAACGTTTTATACTCAAACAAATGAGTAAAACTAATTAAAATTGAGAGAGAAATCCAAACATGTCGTATTCAAGGGTAGTTATGAGCCCTACTGGGATTTCACGTTTGTGCAAGCGCAGACGAAAGTTACTGTATTTTATCAATGATTTTGGTGCGGGACTATCTGCGGCCCAACCCCCACTTACCCCTCCAAACCCCACCGCCTCATGACGATTTCTAATGTAGTTGTGGGCTCTAGAAGGATTTCACGATGGCGCATGTGCAGAAGAAAGTTACAGCACTTTTAATGAATTTACTAAGGGACCATCTATGCTCCAATCCGCGCCTACCCTCCAAATTTCAACTTACTAGGAACGACTATTTTTTCGGGTAGTTACGGGCGTTACAAGGAAATGGCAAACATTTCGTGCTTGCGCAGGCGCATCCGGATGTTAAAGTCCGAATTTGATGGAATCGATAAGGAACCACCGGGGCACCTTTCTGCATCTTCCTCCCAACTTTCAGCTCGTTTCGACAATTTCTGGGGTAGTATTTATGAGCTTTACAAAGATTTCACGTTTGCGCATGCGCAGATGAAAGTTACTGTACTTTTTAAATGAATTTGACATGGGACCATCTGTGGCCAAACCCGCAACTACCCTTCGAATTTCAACTCATTACGACAATTATTTCGTATAGCTTTGCCCGGGACAAGGAATTTACTACACACAGACACAGAACCTAATATATTCCTGAATGTCTTTTTGGTAGTTCTTTGAGGGTGTTGGGGGCGAGGATTCGGGGGCTGGGCACCCTGGGGATGTTCAGTAGGGCTGTCCACCGGTTCCTTCGAGATCAGTAGCTACGATTTCTTCTTTCTTTCTCTTCTGCATTCCCTATCCTGCTCTCACTGTCCATTCATTTTCTCTCTTCTTTCCATTCTGTATTCTCTCTGTCCTTCTCTTGTGGTTCACCTCAAAATACAATAGGTTGAACATGGCGCCATTATGTTTACTCTTCCTTATAGTATTTTTGTAATAAAAAAGAGAAGAAGTTATTTTACTATTGTACTGCCATCTACAATTGAAATATGTTACTTAAGTGTACAGTTGTAATATAGGGCCCTGAGCCCTTAACTGTGGAAATAATAAATCCTAATCTAACATCTGGAAGAGACTGTCTCCCGAGGGAAACTATCTCTCCCGGGAAATTGTCAAAAGAGATAATTCACTACCTACTTCTTTTAGTGATGTAAGGACATTTCAGTAGAGGAATAAGAGGAGGAGAAGGAAGAGAATAATTAATTACTTCAAAGAGCTCGTCCATCCCCACCTCCATAATTCCCCGTCCCCTCACGTAATATGCACGTCAATCACCACAGAGCGCGCCTGAGCTGTATCTCAGGGCAACGTTCAACGATCCGAGGGGCAGTCCCACCTGAGGGGGACGGTGAGCGGAGGCGGAAAACGGTGGGGGATGTGAGTTGGGTCGGAAAACTGGTTAGAGGAGTGTGGCAGAAGGGAATTGCAAATCCCAGGAAGGGTCAACAGCTCTAGATAATAACAAGAGGGGATGGCTGGAGAGGGAGCGTAGTTCAGCAAAGCTCCGCTCGAGCGCTGCCTCTTTTGTTTTCTTCCCTTTCTCTGTTTTGGTTTATTACACTATTCTGTGGATAATACACCCATCTGTTGGGTCAACAACAAAATTGTTTAAAACTCCCTGAACATTTTCAACATGGATATATTTTTGGGCTGAGGGACAATCTAAAATTTCCGAACGAACCCAAGAAGCGTAGCGCACTGCTGATAAACAATACTGGCTTCCATACACCTGATGTCCTAGAAACCAAGGTAGTTGTTTACTAAACTCAAGCGGAACTGAAGTCGATTTCCAAAATATGGTAGTAAAGCTAGGTTCACATGGATATATTTTTGGGCTGAGGGACAATCCGAAATTTCAGACACCAAAAAGTGCAACACGATACCGTTAAACGAAATTTGCTAGATAGGTAGGTTATTAAAATAATGTGTTGCCAGGTTTGACCTAGGAAATGAAATCCAAAATGGAGCATCTGTAGGACTGAAGTAAGAACTGACGAGGTGAGGATACTCCCTAATCAGCTGAGTGAGCCCTGAGGCTAATTTCATTCTTATTTGACCTGCAAGGATGAAATTCGAATGGAGCCTCTGAGGACTGGTGAGAAGGAAAGACGAAGTGAGGACCTTCCCTAATCACCTGAAGTTTTATTATTTTATTAACAGGTTCATCAGCTTTGTACTCCCTTAATAAAACTTGTGTTCCTATCAATGATCTTTATTTACCTGAGCCAATCAGTTCATATGTGTCGTGGTATCCTCCCAGAACCACTCCCTGTAAACTTAAGATCTCGCAAATAAACTCAGAAGTGGGGACGAAAGACGCAGGAGAGCTGAGGGACAACCTGGGGATCCCCACCATCCTCCACTACCTGGAGGATGGAGGGAGACGGCTTCCAGGCCTATAAATACTCGCCTCCTTCACCTTTCTAGCCATTCTACGCTCTCCTTAAGTCGCTGACTTATCTCTCTCTCTCCTCACCTAATATCTCTCCTTACCTAAAAGATCTTGAGCATGGTGGAGGTTCGCCCTTAACCAAATCAAGCAAACTCTCCCAAAAGATCTCGAGCATGGTGGAGGTCCGCCCTTAACCAAATCGAGCAAACACATCCAAAAAGATCCTGGGCATGGTGGAGGTCCGCCCTTAACCAAACCAGGCAACAGGCCCTAAAAGATCTCGGGCATGGTGGAGGTCCGCCCTTAACCAAACCGAGCAAATTCATCCAAAAAGAACCCGGGCATGGTGGA
Source organism: Leptopterna dolabrata (assembly GCA_954871275.1). Taxonomy (NCBI): domain Eukaryota; kingdom Metazoa; phylum Arthropoda; class Insecta; order Hemiptera; family Miridae; genus Leptopterna; species Leptopterna dolabrata. Next base: position 6,262,642 of record OX940985.1, read on the forward strand.
GGTCTGCCCTTAACCAGAGCCGGGCACATCCCCCCTCGACACCGCTCGTAGAGGATGTGCGCCAAATTTACGTTCACTACAATATGCAAATTCAACGCCAAAAAACACACCCGTGAACCAGCGTTTAGTGAAGAACTTCGGTTGTAATGAAGGGTTAGCTCACAATATTCATTTTTATGGGCCAAAAATCTGGGTATTTGTCTGAAATCACCATACGTTTTTATAACAAACTAGAAGTAGTATCAACAGGTGAATCAAGACAATTAAAGGGCACTATCAATGATCAAAGATAACTTGAAAAAAAAGGAGCCCAACTCGTGTTTTTGAGAAACAATAAATGAACAGCCAACATTTCTGTAGGGTGTTTTTTGAATCTACGCACCTTGAAACGTAAAAGAAAAAATTTTGAGTTGGTTGGTTGGTTGTTTGGAACCAAAATGGATGAACAGTGAATATAGACAGGACCAGGGTAGGACTGGGCAGGCGACGAGTAGGAACTGTGCAAAATACTGTGATAGGGTGAAACGCTACTCGGACGAGTGAGCAAATTGACTTCACTGGAAAAAAATAGTAACAGGAGAAGGAATGGGTGGAAGAGATAGTTGGCACTTCTGTCTGCATCAATAATTTTCTAGAGCAATCTCTCAGGTAGTTTCTCGCTATAACTCATTAGCACAGAGGTAGACCTCCCTTTTTGTTAGAAGAAAATTTCATTTCAAACAGCAAACTAGAGGAAACTAGCGCTAGTCAACTTTTCAGGCCGGAATGAAAACAATTGAGAACATTTTAATGAGGCAGATGAGGAAGAGCAAATATTAACAAACCAACTACTCGGATCGTGTCGTCAGATGAGCAAATTATACAATCCTGCACGTTACCCAAGAACGAGAAATTCAATTAGAGCTACACAAAATGAACTCTGGGCGTCCTCAGGGAGTTCTACTTCAGAAAATACAGCCAGCAGTTCCAGCACATTATAATTAAAATGCTGTCCTTGAATTTTTGCAGATTTTTGCCCTTCACCTCTGCAAGCTCGACACTACCACTCCAAGCGCCATTTTTGAAAATAGCGTTTCAATTTTCCAAAAGTTGAACCCATATTTTCCACTGTGAATTTACTTCCTACCATAATATATATTAATATAATATATATTTTCAGAATTTTTCAAGATAAATATGCCAAATCCTTGTTTTCCTTTATTTTGATTTACTACTACTTTTGCGACAGTTTAACCTGTTTTTTAATATGAACTTTTTTGAAAGATGATGATGTGTCTGGTCACTTTGCTTTCAGCAGGTTTACTGGCTTTTTCTGACGGTTAGCTGACTCCTAGAAAACCGTAGGCTTATTTGAATCATCACCTAACGGTTATCTAACATCAGAAAGGCGTTGAGCCAGCCCCAGTGATTCTCGGACTCCTTTCTGACTGTATAGTATCCACGACGGGCTGTTTACAGGTTTTCCTGATTATTCAAAGCCAGTTGTCTACTCGACATTTCAATCCGCAGAAAATCGGGTGGACGAGAGCTGGCCATGCACTGCCATCTTGATTCCCATTCATTATCATACCCTTCTCAAACGCTTATCACGATGGTGTTGTATCATGGATGATTTCTTATGGTTTTCTGAGAGTCAGCTAACCACAAGAAAAAGCCAATGCAAATAGATCTTGTAAGAAAATCATCCATGATCCAACGCCATCTTGGTAAGCATTTTAGAAGGGTCTGAGTTTGATAATGGTTGGGAAATCGGGAAGGCAGTGCCTGGCCAGTTCCCGCCTGCCCTATTTTCAGTGGACTGGAAAACGAACGCAATGGCTTCGGATACTCTGGAAAACTCTGCGAACATCCTGTCATGGATACTATACGGTTAGAAAATAGTCTTAAGCTGGGTTCACATGGTCGCGTAAACGCTCAAAAGCGTAATCGACGTAGGCGGCGAGGGTGGGAGGCGCGTAAAAGCTGAAAACGCGAGTGTTGGTTCACATGGAGGCGTAACGCTAACGTGCGCAAGAGGCCAATGCGCAATGCGCCTCGGGAGAACTGTCCAGCTGTTGTTTTCCCGCGTTGTTTTGTCTTTCGAGTCTTTCGTCTACCGGAAGATGTGGGAGATCAGCTGTGACGGATCCGCCATTTTGGATGGGGCCCTGCGCGGGTTTACGCTTTACAAAATATCTAAACTTCCAATACGCTACAGTCACCTCCAAAAGTGAACTCGGCGTTGACGCTTCCCCCCCCCCCCCCCCCCATCAACTAGGCGGTAGCCAATCAGGAGGCTTTACGCTTTACGCTTTTGAGCGTTTACGCGACCATGTGAACCCAGCTTGAGAGTCACTTCGATCGGCCCAATGCCTTTCTGACGCTCAGATATTCGTCAGATCGTCACTGCGAACAAACCTAATAACTAGGGAGACAAAACACCCCCTCAGTTCATTTAGAAAAAATATTCACTAGTGGGTGGAATAATAATCACCCGTTTTAAAATACATAAAGGTTTAGAGAGAAAAAATCCACATCCACATTAATTCGACAGAAACATGTTGTGAAATAAATCACAACAAAACTTATGAACTCTAGACCCTTAGCACTCTTGCAGCTTCTTGGGTTTTGATTTATTTTTTATACCCTTTTATTCATCTCGCTCTGTAGGTACGTACCTACACCTATAAGGTTTGTTGGCAGTGACCATCTGACGGTTAGCTGACCATCAGAAAGGCCCATCGTTCGCAGTGATTCTCGGACCCGTTTCTGACTGTATAGTATCCATGAATGGCTCGTCCAGAGTTTTCCCGACTATCCAACACCAGTTTTCTTATTGCCATTCCGGTACACGTTACAGTACAATGACAGTCATTACAGCAGGGTGGACGAATAACTGACCATCGCCAAACCCAAACCATTATCTGATTCCCAAACCATTATCTGATTCCCAAACCATTATCTAACTCAATCCCTTCTCAAACGCTTATCAATACGCTTGAGAAGGGATTGAGTTTCAAGACGGTATTGGATCATTATATGGTTTCTTATGGCTTTCTAAGAGTCAGCTAACCGTCATAAAAAGCCAGTCCGAACAAAGCTTACGCACTTCTAGATCAAACATTGTACACAATTTGCAGCCCCAGTCATGATGCATGACTACAAGTGCAAATTTTCGAAGTTGATGAATTTTAGCCCTTTTTTTAAAAAGATTTTCAACGTTTCTGCCGAATGTCAGTGAGGCTCTTACTTAGACACAAGCGACAATTGCGGGTAGGTATTTACATGCATGTATGTCTGTACCGCGAAAAGAGACCCTTGGAACCGTCGTAAAAATCTGAAATTTCGTCTTGGGGGAGAGACTGACTCAACGACGCTGGAAGTGGCGCCGCAAGTGCCAAAACACTGGTAAGTAAGTAACGGTTCGATCTTACGACTTCAAATTTTCGGGACTGTCAGATATCGCTATATAGGTTTTGGTATCAACACGGAGCCGGTTAACGGCGCCGGAAAGACCAAAAATAATTGATTTGTCGTAGGTGAGGCTACCTGTCAGCGGACCCACTAGTTCAAACTTATTATTTCAATTTATCACAATGGGTTATAATACTGTAGGCAGCTGTTTTTTTGTTCCAAGGTGAACGTCAACAAAACGTCATATGATACAAGTTGAATTAAGTACATAGGTTTACATAAACCATTTCTCGGGTTGCAACCTTACTGCTATATTTTTTCCGCACTGGAGTCGGATCTAGCACTATAGCTGTCCAAAGATAATCCGATGTTTTCACTATACCCGATCTCCAGTTTTTCAGGAAATGGCTAGGTATGTACTCGTATTAATGACAACCAGAAGTTGACTTGTACTTTGCTTCACGTTCGTACAACTTCAGAAGAGAAAAAGTTGCATTATTCCGAGCGGGACATCCACAAGAAAAACAACTAGGATTTAATGCCTGACAATTGTGAAGGAGTGCTCTACCAGCTGTGGAAGGGGTTATTAACCACCAAGGCCTCAGCCCAACCTACTTTTTACTCCCATTACAACTTACGCATGTTTGCAAATAGATCGATATGGACGGTTGTATAATTGTACAACTCGTGGGAAAACGCATCTAAACTAAGTACAACTGTACAACTCAACAGTACTCTGCGAGATATGAATAACTGCGATCTTATCAATGAATAAAAAGCTAACTAGAATATTATCGTGTTATCGTAAAAGGAAGGGCGTTCATGGAGGAAATGAAAACAAAGCTACATCAGAGGTTGGAGTCATGACTGTGGAACACAATGCAACTGTTTCTCCAGCTCGGGATAGGTATAATGCAAATTCATATTCATACTATTTCTTTAAAAAAACATCTAATCTAACAACTCGATAAGGTGCCACAGTCATCAGAAACTAACCTGGACTTTTTTCAGTCTTTGCTGTCGGGTTGATGATCAGTCTTGCATCCCAGTCTTATCGTATGGCACATCGGGCCAGGAAACGCCAGTATTTCACCACCAAACTCAAAACATCACGCCCCGAATACCGAGTCAGCCCGTAAAACTGATACCGAGTTTTGAGAGGAAAAAAAATCGTAATCAAAATAAAACCGAAAACAAACTTTTTAGCCACAGCAAGACATCAGCCAGGCCGCCATTTCGGTTTGGGGCAGGGTCGCCAGATCACATTGTTGATTGTCCGTAGACAGGTCTTCAAAATTCCGTAGAACGAACCTTGGATCATCATCATCGGTCTGTAGAATAGTCCGTAGGCCTTTTCCCGTCAGAAAAGGCCAAATCATATAAATTACACCACTGAACTAGAGTCCAGCCCCTTCCACTCATCATCACTCATGGTATTGTCCAATCCATTATGTCGTTATCATCCAAAATCTCTAGCTTTACGATTTTGCAGATTCCAATAGTCTGTGATTCCCAGTGAAATGTCCAAGATGTATTCCTCAAGCAAAATCTAATTTTGATCATTTATATAGCTGTGATGTTCAAACCACAGAAAGGAAAATGACATAATGGTGGCATCTCAAAATATGTGGAACTGGAAGGGAACATGAAATTGGCATTTTTTGGGTCTATACAGGTGGTGAGGTGGTAGGGTAGGTACATGTGTAGACGAACTATCTAGGTAGGTACTCCATTTCACATCCATTTGCAGCAGCCAATAAGTGGATAGACTGGGAAAACGAGTTTATTTTCCTGTAGACTGACAACAGCGAAAATCCGTAGATCTCCACTTTTTACGCAGATGCATTCAAACTTCCTAGGGGAAGTCCTAGGATCTGACTGACAACATTGTTCATGGGGTAACCAATGATACCTAAAATAATGGAACCTACCTAATATTAATTTATTATATTGTATTTGTTAAAAAATACATTATAAAAATAAGCTGTATGTAAATCTCCTGGTGTCTGTATTTAGCCTACTCTGCTGTCTGTGGTGCATGGGATGTGTAAGACACTTTAAATAATAAAATAATGTTTCCTATTTATCATGGATACTCTTCCGCCTACACAAGTTTACAGCATTGCATGCTGAAGGCAAAATAACAGGAAACGCACACACACATTGTTTACTTATAGTATCCACGTAACCTAGATTTTACGTTTTCGTTATCAAACTTTTCTTGGGACTTGGGAAGGTTGATCCGTCGTCGTGTGTTTTAGGGTAAATTTTACTTTTAATTAATTTTATAGTGTAGCTGCATTAAATGATTCGTTAGTTCTTTTGGCCCGAACTAACGGTAATCATCGTTGGAAAAACTTCGGATCGGTTTCCTTGCGATTGTCAAAACTTGACGTGCTTGACACAAACTTGGCTTTTTACGACTTTTTACTTGCCACATCACGTCATCGTTTAGATTGTGGACGTTCACCTTTCGGCTCTTCTTCAAGGAGAACAAGGTAGTCGAGGCCGATTTCATTGTCACGAAGTTCACGACATCTTCTCCATCACCCATCAACGCCCACTGCCTCTCCGTTTCCTGAAGATTGGAGATAAAACATCCTATTCCTCCGAAATCGACGTGGAGTAAGTTGACCTAAATTTTCATGGGAATATCTGCAATTTTCAATGTTGTTTATTTCTTGAGTGTACTTGACGAGGTACTAAAATTACCTTTACAAAGGTAGTGGAATACTATTATATTTGACAAGAGGAAGTCCGATGTATTTTTACCCAATTTTTCTCTAAAAAGTGAATAAAAACCCCCATTTTTCTGTTCGAGCTCCTTTGCGGTGCTCATAAAAGTACGGAATAGATACAAACCGAATGGAAACTAAGAAGAGCTGCGCTTTCGTAACATAATGTTTTCAATATAAATCGAACAATTTATGTAAAATTAAAATAAATTCAGAGTTAAAATAGACAAATTAAACGCTAGGTACTTATATTTCTATATTTTTGAATTCATATGGAGAACTTTTTTTAAATCGTATTTGTCACAAAGCTATCATTCAAAGGGGGCCGGTCATTTTTTTTTCTTGGTGCAACAAAAATCTAACTTTGTGAGAAATCCAAAAATTAATGTTTTATGAAAACTGTTTTATTGCAGTTTTCTTAAAATCAGTAAGCATAAAAAACGCGGCAAATTATTACACTACGGTTCATTATTTTTTCAGGTATTCATACCACTTCGCCGTAGATCTCCCAGGAAAGCCCTAAACTATTTAACAAAATCCAAAAAATAACCATCTTTCTTCAAATGAAATAATATCACGGAACAGCAAACTCGATTTCATCACTGCGCTTATAGTGTCAGTGATATCTGGGCGGGAATTACGTATACCGAACACACGTTTTTCAGACAGGTGGCGCCACTGGTGCCAGCGTAGCACCCCCCTGGCGTCGTTGAGGCACCAAACACTATACAGCAAATTCTGGGGCCTAAGGAGTTTATCCCTCGAAATTTCAAGTCACAGTACCCAAAACTGCGGCTTGTAGCGAGGTATAGACATAGAAATCAACCCGCAAATGTCGCTCGAGTCTGAGAGAAGCCTCACTGACGTTCGGCAGCTAAAGGACAGAGGACATAATAATGTAGAGTTTGATAAATGTCAGTAATAAGATAGCGAAGATTTAATTAAATAATTTTTTCTATAATAAACAAAGAAAACAGAAAACAATTTTTTGTTGGGCTTTTTTTCGTGTATTAGTGGAAAGAGACTCTTTTTTTCTATAACTCCGTTTTTCTTTGAGAGAAAACAGCTTGAGGTGGAAGCACTTTAAGGGTCATTCGTTTGCAATTCTCATTGCACTCGACTAATGTTGTTTCATCAATTTTATGACAGTCTCATCAAATGGAGGTGAAGAAAATATGCTGCATTGGAGCAGGCTACGTGGGTGGCCCAACTTGTAGCGTCATCGCCCTTAAGTGCCCCGAAATCGTCGTGACGGTCGTGGACAGAAGTGTTCAAAGGATCGCCCAGTGGAATTCCGAGTCCCTCCCTATTTACGAGGTCAGGACTAATTTCTGCACTATTTCGCACACAATTTCTTCATTGTCGCTATAATAATTTCTGCACTGTTTCTGCATGGCGTGTTATACATATTTTTGCTTCGGTAGCTGGAAATCAACATGATATTGAAAAACTCTGCAAATTATTACTCAACGGTTTATTATTACCTGTATAGATGCGCAGATCACTGTTTTCTGTGGTCAGTGCCTACCTCGAGATCCCCCCAGGAAAGCACTAAATGGAGCCGGCCCGGTGAATTACAGTTTCATAAAAATGCGCAGGATTCAATAATTCAATGAATAATTATTATTTGCTGTTATTCATGAAGAATAAAGTTTGTGCAAATGAAAATTACCTATCAACAAAATCCAAAATAACCATCATTCTTCAAATTAAGTATTTGAAGCCAACAAGATTTCATACAGCAATGCGTGATTATAATCAGGCGTTCCCTAGCAAAGATATATATTATCTGGGCTGGATTCATACCGTTCCATTCACGATCATACTGACTAAGCTTTTCGGTGCAAACTTCAGGCCTTACTGTAAACAAACGGCTGGACGTAAAATGCTCCGTGCGGTCTCAAAAAATTCCTAAGTTCGAGATTAATTTAAAAACTTGAAACAAATCGAGTTTACGGCTTCCTCGGAATTTCAACCTTACCCGGTTACTGACAGTAACGCCGAGCTTCGCGGACCAACTATAGCCCAAATGGGGCGCATAACCAAACTGCATTAATTTTGGTCCATATTAACTAAGAAAAGTGCGAAGTTCGGCGGAAGGACGTACCTTGAAACGGAAACCATCAACTTTTGGTGGTGAGTCGAACTTTTTTTTCCCCATGCTCGATTCCGAAGGTTCATCATTGAAAATAATAAACCAAAATACGAGAACTCATCACCACGCATTAACATAGACGGATGAGTTTTCCATGAAGAACAGTTTGTAGCGTTAATGCCCTGATTCATTGCACTCAAACGTAACGTTTTTCCAGCTAACCCGTCATTCGAAAAAGGTTCCTTGAGTTCCAACTAGCATAACAAGGAATCGGTAGATGCAAGTGTCCGGCTTGACAAAGACACAGAAAAATCAACGGGTGGATCATACATTTCGTTAGACTCGTCTCAATTTCGAGAGAATTCCACCCGTTTGAACTTCCCTACACATCCTGAATGAAGAACCGCACGACCTGTGTAGCAGTGGAACTGGGGAGGGCCGTCAAGATCTACCCTTCTCTGAGTAATTCCTATTGCCTTCGTTGATCCCACATTTTCAACAACTGATTTATTTATTCGTGTGCATATTTTGAATCAGAAACAAGACGAGTCAGTTCGTTGAAACAGGTTTCAGATCATCCCACTACATATGAATCCTTTTCTTCACTCCTTTCATGTAATGACCAATAAACACCAAAAATGGATGGACAGTGGGGTATTCCAATCATTAGAAAAATAAAAAATAAAAATTCCGAAGTATTAGTATTGCTGGGGCTAATGAAAATCAGGTCTCTTCGTCTAGAAAATGTTATCATAAAATTAGAGAATCAAATAGAAATTGGGAGTTTGAAAAAAAGGGGGCTGTGACTTGAAGATAATTCATGCCTCCTAGTGTCCTGGAGAAATTAAAACGGAATAAACAAGATCGGGATGGAAATAAATAGCATTTCACGTTACTTGACCACTCTTGAACGACAAATTAGACAGAATAAGAGAAGTAGTGATGGGAACGAAAACGCACAACAGTTTTACAGTTGCGGATAAGAAACGAAGCAACTGTTGTCAAGAAAAGAAAATAATAGTTTTAAATAACAGCTTACTTTCACATTGGCGTGACAAACCTCAACACTCATAACAGATGTAAAACTGTTGTTAGAGAACTGTTACTTTGGTATCTACCTATAGGTCTCCCACTAGAATAAGACGCTCCAGTGCTGAGCTCTAGCGGAGAAGTAGGTACTACTCCTTAAACCAAAATTTCCCAGCTGTTTCCTCTTTTTCCCTACTGAGTGGTAGCACTTTTCTCTGATGTACTTTTCTTCCCAGTTCCCACTGTTTTGAAAAAGTAATTGGGAATGACTATATTTTTCTTCTACTTTTTAAATTATTATAAAAATAATAAACTTACCTGTGTAAGGATGAAGGAACACAATACTATTCCATGGAAAGTGTGACACTACTTGCGTTAACCTTGGGACTGTAACAAAAACACTAGCTATAGGGAAGCCGTTACTAATGAAATGGACAAGTGGTAAACAATGCAGTAAAATTTATTAGTAATTTCGTCATTTTATTAAAAATAGAAAATATGATTGATAATACATTCAATCAGAGTCATCATTGTCCCACCAGTCTTCTTCTTCGTCGGAACTCGTATCAGAAGACTCGCCTAAATTCACAATAATATTGTCAATTTCCGTGTCTACTATGTGGTCGCTGGTCCAATACTTGTTCTCCACTGTTTTCACGTGCTCGCACACTTTTTTCCACTCCTCAGTCGAATATTCCGAGAATAATTGTTTCAACACCACTTCTTTTTGGCCAAGAGGTGTTCCGACAGAATCTCTTGCGAGCTGACCTTTAATGTCACCCCACACCAGTTCTATTGGATTCAGGTCGGGATGGTATGGGGTGAGGTGAAGGGGATGGTGGCCCTTCGCTTTAATAATCTCGTCAACCCTATACGTTTTCTCCGAAGGTACGTTTCTCACTAAGAGGAGGAGTTCTCCCTTTGTGCACTTTTCGTCAAAATCCACGTTATTTTGCGTCAACCAGGCTACAATGTCCTTCTTCAAACTTCCGGTGTTGGGCTTTTTGTTTACTTCCACACAATGATATTTCGCATTGTCCATTACCACTACGGAACCTGCTGGTAAATTCGGAAGGAACATTTCCGTGAGCCACTTAGAAAAATTGCCGAAATTCATAGAGGTGTGGTAGTCCCCCGATCTCGATGATGACTTGAACACAAGAAGGGACTCTTTTACAAATCCCATCTCGCCTCCGCCGTGTACTATGATAAGTCTATTGCCCTTACCGATCTGTTTCACAGCTCCCAGCTGTGTTTCAGACTGCCAGCACGTAGAAACACCATGGGATGCCTGGACGTATGTTTCATCGAGGTATACGATGTTTTTACCTTGCGAGCGGTAGGATGTCATGGCACGTAGGTACCTAACCCTCCAGGCAGCTATTTCGGGCCGTTCGATCAACACCTTGCGATTGGATTGGCATTTTTTCCACTTGAAACCACACGAATGGATTTTTTCCTTAAATATTCAGCACCGCAATCAAGAACTCCGTCACTTTTCAACGCACCAAGAATCGATCCTGTTGATGGGCACTTCTTTCGGACGGTGTAGAATTCTCTTATTTTGTTTCTAATCGCCGCATCAGTGAAGTCGTCAGCCTCAACCCTTTTCTTGTGCTCTGTTACTTTTTTTGGCGTAGTAAACAAAGGGTTTGGGGATACTGCCGACAGTTGACGCCCTTCCTTCAAAATAACGGAGACTACTTTCGGCGATACTCCAGTTGCTTCGCTTGTCAAATCTCGGACGTTATACTTCGCTTTCTCTTCGTTCTTCTTTCTGATGAAAAATTGCGCTACGTTGTAGACAATTTCTCTTGCCTGACTTCGTAACGGCTTCCCACGAGCGATCCTGCTCTTCGAGTTCTCAGCAGAACACGATGAAGGCGCACTGTCCATCATGCTATCTTCAATCGCAGTACAAAAATGAAGAGGATGTGTGATGATGCTCACAGATTAAAAACTGAGGTTCGAAAATATGATACTCACAGATTGAAAAAACTGAGGTTGAGAATCGAAACAGTCAAAACATTAGTAATAGTAACCAAAACAAAATGTCAGCTACTAGAAAATCGAGGCAATGTTGCCAACTGAACAACGTGAAATTACCAACGGCCAAAGTAAGTGCAGGATGCCATGCTCTGCGTTTCCTTTCTTGGCCTCAAGAGCGCAGGGTCGGAGCGTCTTATTCTAGTGGGAGACCTATAGTTACCTAGTTTTTCCAGTTCGAAATGACCATGGTATTATAAAGAATGATTCCCTGGAAATAACTGACATTTCGGTGTGTGTGTGTGTGTATGTGTATGTGTGTGGAAACCTTCATTTTTGTTGTCTGAAGATGCAACAGAATCCGATTGAGTGGTCTCTTCTTGGTACCAAAGCCAAATTGCGTGAGCTCCTGCAGTCTTCTGAACACCCTATACATATTTCACTGGAATGCCGCTTTCAAACACTAAAGCTAGGTTCACATGAGACGCAATTCTGGACGGTAGCCCGGCACGGCTATGCGTTCTGCAATGTTATTGGCCAACGCAAAATGGATTATTTCAACGCAGTGCCTTGGATACTATATCAAAATCTCCAGATATTTACCGCTGTCGGATGCGTTGCCGGATCTGCGCGGAGGTTACTGCGCACATCTCTCTTGTTTGGTTGTTCAGCCATATTGAAATTCGACATTTATGTGGTTGATATTGCGGTTTCGAGTTCGAGCAATTGTTTGTTTTTTGCGATTGCATTTTGTTATGACTCCACTGCCATGTGAACGCCTCTGCGGCAAAAATTCCGGCAAATGCGTTGCCGTGCCGGATTGCCGTCCGGAATTGCGTCTCCATGTGAACCTAGCTTATGTAGTTTGTTTCCCGTTCAAACCCTCTTTCTGACGAAGCAATTTTTTTTTTTTTGTATTGCACAGTTGTAGGAGTTGTTATAAAACAAAACTCGGCGCTGCGCGCCTCGCCAGGGGGCAAGCCCCCTGGACCCCCGGATGCTTACTGCTTAGAGCCTACGGCTAAAATTCAAGAAATTCGTACAAGTACGCAACCACGAGGGACATTTTATGTCTGCGCCCCCTCCCGCACCCACACCACGTACTTCGTACTTAATTGTTTTGGTCAAGATTTCCAACGAATGGAGGACGAGTGCCGTCTTATAAGACCAATGATAACTACGTTTGATTGTGCTCGTTGATGGTTGCGATGTAATGGTAAATCGAGAGCTTTCCAACGAGTGGTGAACGATTTGTATACGATGATAACCGGAGAAGTTCATACGCATTCATTTAAACAATCACGCTCATACCGCAGCTTGTCGGCCACGCACTCCGCAGTGGTTAACGTAATATGGTTAGGTAAATCGAGAGCTATCCAACGAGTGGTGAACGATTTTTGTACGATGATAACTGGCGAAGATAAAGTTCCGTAGCAACGAATCGGTTGTAAGCGAAAATCATCAGAAATATTTTCGTGACGCTTCTCCGTTACATGTCCCGCGTTACATTTTCGAGTTTATGTAGCAAAGTAAAGACATAAAATGTCAACATGGAACATGCTTTAGCCGCGCTTTTTATTAGTGATGGGCAATTCGAATGAAGAATCGAATGCGGCATTCGATTATTGAATTCATTCGGATATTCGGATGTGAGATTTCAAGTATTCGAATACTTTCGCATTCGTATTGTAGCGAAACTAGCGGTTTCTTCGCGAAGCTCAAGATACAGGAGGATGGAACTGCGACAAAAGTGAACCTGTGACCAATGCGAATGCCCAAGTACCTACTGTCACAGAACAACCATAGCCGAGACTTTCATCCGAACTCTATCCCATTCCATTGGTTGTTTTTCATTCGAATACTTTAGCATCTGTTCTGCCATTGGTTGTTTTGCATTCGGATCTGTTGGAGGTTTTCCCACTCCTTTTTCATGATCCAAACGAATCATTCGAATGAAACGAGCTTCATCCGTGTAACTAAGTAAGATCAATGAAAAATCAAGTTATATTTTACCTATATATTCCTGAATTTTCTATTCTAATGTCAGTATCAAATAATAATAATTTTTTTTTTAATTGCTATGCAATTTTAACGCCGGGGGTCATGTGAAAAAAATGTCCTGTCACAATATCCTGTCACAAAAACGCGTCACGCAAAGAGGAATGTGATGAAGATGAGCACAAAGAGGAATGTGGTAAAGATGAGCACAAAGAGGAATGTGATAAAGATGAGCACAAAGAGGAACGTGATAAAGATGAGCACAAAGAGGAATGTGATAAAGATGAGCACAAAGAGGAATGTGATAAAGAATTACCAACGTTATCTTTGTTACCTATGAATAACTAGTTACCTACATTTCATGGTAACGGGCGCCGCTTGGCATTTTTTAATGTGTTTCTATGGAAATTGGCCCCGTAATGGCAACGGCTCGTTTGAATTTGGTATCTGCAATTTTATAATCGTTTTATTTTTTTGTGTGTTGGTGGTGTGGGGGGGGGGGGGTTAAATTGCATAGCAAATTCTCCTTTGTTATACGAAGTATAAGAACACATCCTTCGGGGGTGAGGAACGGCGAAGCCGTTCCGAGGGGGCGGAGCCCCCTTTGGGGGTCCAGGGGGCTTGCCCCCTGGCGAGGCCCGAAGGGCCGAGTTTTTTTTTAAATTCAATATACCTACTTAAATCCTTATTGATTTAGTTCAAAATGGCGGTGGGTTTTCCCTCCACATTTGAATGAAATCATTCGAATGATCATTCGATTATCAAAATCATTCGAATACTTGGTATTCGATTATTGAAATCATTCGTTTCGCCCATCACTACTTTTTATGCTTCTGTAGCCGCACTGTTATGATTTCACTTCGTCACCAGGATACAACCAAGTGACAACCAAACAAGCGTCATTGTTTACTAACCATTTATAACATCCATTTATATAGTTATAGTATGAAACTACGAAATAAATACCAAGAACAAATACGAAATAAATTCGTGATAAATCAAGAGCTTTCCAACGAATGGAAAACGATTTTTGTCCGATGAAAATGAAAGAAGTTTCATTTCCCTAGCAACTACTCGGTTGTACGTGAAAATCATCGTTAAAATTTCGTGACACTTCCGCGTTACCCATCCCGCGTTAGTCCAAGGCTAAAGCATGTTCCATGCTAAAATTTCCAAAAACGTCCAAAACGAGAGGTGTTATCAACAGCTCATCAACAACAGCCTGTTATTAGTTGAGTTAGCATCGCAGAGTTATTTCCAAAAACACCGAAAACGAAAAAACTTCCACAACGAGAGGTGTTATCAACAACAGCCAGTTGTGTTATCAAAAACACCGAAAAAACTTCCACAATGAGAGGTGTTATCAGCAACAGTCTGTTGTGCCTTGAAAGACACAACAGACTGTTATTTACAACTGTTATTGACAACAGTTATTCTCGGGCAACCAACAGCCTGTTGTCGTTTTCTGAAAATAGCAATAACGCCCACCACTAAAGAGAAGGCCACAGAGACCTTGATCTCTAAGATCTCTATGGATACTATAATACCTTACCACTCTTACGCATGCCCACACACAGCCCAGCTGTGAGGTAGATGTAGGACCCACGCTTTTTCAACATCCGATATCTTTATTTCGCATTTCCTTCCTTACATTACACAATTATCACCTTCTTCCACACTCCATGTCTTTTTCACAGTTAGTTGAACTAAAATATCCCAAAAATCATCTTATTTTTAGACTCACTGGAATACCCCATCTATTTGCTTGGAACGATTGAGCATGCTATTCATTTAAAGTTGGTTGGCTTTAAGTGGGGTATTGTCCCCAGTCGATTCATTTCAACTAACAGAGCACTCTCATCTCACTATTTCAATAGTTACGAGGTAATTGAATCGATCTTAAATAATCGAATTAATAGGATGTTTTTCTTTTTCTCCTGCAGCCTGGGCTTGACGAAGTGGTTGAAAAATGTCGAGGGAAGAACCTCTTCTTCAGCACAGAGATTGAGAAGAATATCCAGGAAGCTGACATAATTTTCATTTGCGTCAACACTCCTACAAAAACCTTCGGAAACGGCAAGGTGATTATGTGATGATAATTTTTGTAGATTTTCGTTTTCTTGATAAGTTGTTTGTTGACTTTCTGTTCAATATTTAGCTTGATTCCTCTATTACATGATTTGATATCGCGCTCTTTGTTTTCAGGGTAGGGCTGCAGACTTGAAGTACGTTGAGGGGGCAGCGCGTATGATAGCGGATGTCGCCATCGGTCACAAGATCGTCGTTGAAAAGAGCACAGTCCCTGTCAAAGCAGCCGAAAGCATATCAAACATACTCCAGGCAAACCTGAGGGAAAGCGTATCATATCAGGTTTGTGCCTGCGATGTTCTGCCTTAGTATTACCAACATAACGAAATGCTCGATTCCCATCAATGCTCTTTCTAGATCCTGTCCAATCCTGAATTCCTGTCGGAGGGCACTGCCATTGAAGACTTACTGAAAGCGGACAGAGTTCTTATTGGAGGTGAAGATTCCCCTGCAGGTCACGCAGCAGTTTCAGCTCTCAGTTCGGTCTATAAGAAATGGATACCCGCAGACAAAATCATTACTACCAACACTTGGTCTTCTGAACTCTCCAAATTGGTAAGTCGCTTATTTACAAAATGGCATGAAAATGAAGTGTAGTGTACTGAGATTCTGACAATAGAATCACTTGAATGTTTCAAATGGGTTGCTTGGAATGTCTCCAATGGTTTACAACCGTCTAACAAGTTGCAGGTGGGTCACAATTGTACAATGGGGCTCCACACTAGATAATTTTTCTGCTAGGAGCACCAATGTTTGTTGCTATTGAGCGATTACCTCATACCTTTGTGTTTCCATGGCTGATTTTCATAGAGATTTTACGTCAGATGTACAGAACTGTAGTGCGCAATAACTCGTAACTGGCAGGCTGGAGGGAAATAACAAACCTCAACTGAAGGTGTACTCGGCAGTAGTTGTTGTGTAATTTAGATCGCCAGTTAGGAGTACTTGCTGTCTGCACTAGAGTGCACCTTCGGAGCTGCTGTATATGGGTGGGGGAGGTACTCAGTCAGTTCAGGAAAAAAAGAACTCTAGGATAACCAGTTCACTTTTGGTTTATTATTCTGGGAATAATCACCTATGTATTCGCTCAGCAAAAATTTTTATACCCCCCCCCCTCTCTCAGAATTTTTTCTTTTACGTTTCAAGGTGCGTAGATTCCAAAATTGCAGTGTCCGTACACCGTGCTGTCCGCCGTAACATCCATATCTACTTTATTTCCGGTCTAAAAAATTCGCACACAGGCTCCATTTGGGCCCTAGTTGTGTCCCAAAACTTTGCAGCCTGATCGGAAATACCCAAGTGTTACGGGTGAAAAATGAATGTTAAGCGACGGTTTTTTGGTGTTTTAGTAACATGAGCTTGTGAGGTATCGTTTTCCACAAACCCACGTGACAAGGAATCAGCAGCGTTTTTTGTTAACATATTTTACCTGAAGTTGATGAAATAAATATCCGTTTCAGGCAGCCAATGCTTTCTTGGCTCAACGAATCTCCAGCATCAACTCCTTGTCTGCTGTGTGCGAAGCGACCGGCGCGGATGTTTCCGAAGTCGCTCGAGCCATTGGAATGGACACACGGATTGGGCCCAAATTTTTGAAAGCTTCAGTTGGTAAGCCATTCGTTTAGTCGTTGTTACTTTTTTAAATTTGTTCTCAAGATTATGCTTTCCTGTGAATAACAACAGCTGTTTGTCACAAAAGATTTATTATCATGTAGGCACTGAATCGAAGTTAGAATGGTGGACCACCTGCCTTAATCCTTAGTTGTGTTAGTCAATCATCAGTTGACTTCATTTTATTAGGATTTCATTGTTGTGTGCTATTCATTGTTGTGTATGTATCTTTAATTTCTTCTTGTTTTTGTTCTTTTTTTAAAGGATTGCATCTTTCATTTCATTGTTTTTCCCGATTAATTTAGTTGTGTACGTATTTTCTTATTTCCAGGTTTTGGGGGAAGCTGTTTCCAAAAGGACATTCTAAACCTGGTGTACATTTGCGAATGTCTGAACCTAATGGAAGTTGCCGCGTACTGGCAGCAGGTCAGTACATGATTTTTAGGCTACATAATATCTAAGAAGCAACGAGGTTCTCATGTTTTCAATGTTGTCCTTTTAACGAATTTTCGTAGAAAATCCAAAAAAAGTTTAGTGCATGAATTATTGAAAACCTTTCGATTCTTTTCCGTTTCAGCGCATTTTTAATCGAAACCTAGAGTTTGACTTTTTGTAGGTATAACTACACCTACAAATATAATGCACATTTATGTAGGCATTTATGATTATAGGCAGTTAGGTGATTCAGCTGTTGATAGGGTTGTTAGTGTTGGTGGTCGTGAAGTTATAACTTCTCGAGATCTTCAGATGCCGTGGAGTTTGTTGAGGTATGGTCGATTAAGAGAGCTTGATTCCAATGTTTCGAACGTTTTATTCGTTCATCTTCAGAGACAACTTGTTTTCCACATTCCTTGTATTGCATACAAACAGAAAACGTAAATCGTGGTGCTGATTGCGCTGATACAGATGGTTATTAGGTTGATTACAGTTGAAATGAATGATTAATTATGATTAGTCGCTTATAATAGTAATAATTGCGCAATTGTTTCTCACAAAACCATACTGTAACTCAACAACTCGTCCCTTGGAACCCACGTATTCTTATTAATTTTTCTTCAGGTTATCAACATAAACGAATACCAGAAATCGAGGTTCTCCGCCAAGATTATCGAATCTCTTTTCAACACCGTCACGGACAAACGGATCTGTATATTGGGTTTCTCCTTCAAGAAAGACACGGGTGACACACGCGAGTCCCCAGCCATACACGTGGCGAAAACTCTCATTGATGAAGGGGCCTACGTCCATATATACGATCCTAAGGTATGAATACTGAATAAGTGTGGACGTTTTTATCAATCCCAAAGGCGATATATAATCACCAGTATCAGAAGTTTGTTGATTGCCTGTAACCACTTTTTTACGTTTACCTACAGTTACCTTTTTTTAATCTGTTAGAGTCGGATTGATGCAGATATTTCAGTTCCTTGTTCCAACCTACGAACGAATGTTCTGAAATCAGAAACATCGGGCTGAGAATGTGAAATCTTCCTTCTCTCTGCTGCGCCATTATTCCTGCACCTAAATCTGTATAACTACGTTATGCTGTTGAATACAATGCCAATAGTGCGCCTTGACAAATGCTAGTAAAAATGGTAAACTAGGAAGTAAACATTTCAAAATGGTGAAGAAACTTAACCTCTTTTTCACAAAGTTGGCAAAATACTACTCTGCTGTCTGTGGTAAACGCAGCATCGCTTCCGATCCAACTCCGAAAGTTGTTAGTTTTGGGTTTTGGCATTGTGAGGTGAGTGAAGAGTGCACATGTGGTATATCACGACTTTTATTTTACTTCAGTAAATTTCAAAATCAAAACATTAACTGGTAACATTTACTTTATTTCAACTGGTATGTTAACTTTATGTTACTGGTACTTCATGTTAACTGGTTACATTTAAATTACTTTTATAACCCTGGATTTGACCAGACTCGAACGTTATTTCATTCTTTAGTCACTGTAGGCTTCACATGATTATTATCAGAGGTGAAGAGCTAATCGCTGGTCAAGTAGGCGGCACCTGCAAGCTTTTCAAAGCTTGTGTTGGTGGAGAACCAGAGAGGCTCCGTGCGAGTTGCCGACAGGGAAAGAAGGGTAAAGGGGCGGTTTACAACAAAATCGTGCTGTTTGCGGAACGGCCTCGACTTTATGATGGTTCCGTGCGATTTGCGGACAAAGTGCAGAGATCACTTACTACATCGCATGATGACATTACGTAAACGAGATAATCTCGTCTTCAGTTCAGTCCGTCACGTCTATCAATGGAGGTTACGTCAACATCACGCGGGAAACAAGCCCTTGTCTTGGACGGTTTCCGATACCGGTGTCACCGCAAAACTGAAAACTGTACGTCCTGGGTATGTATGAACGACAAAAAAATGTGATGTCCCGGAAGCTTGAAAACCACACCAAACCTGACGATACTCTCCAGAACAAGTCACATCTGCACTGAGATCGGGACCATTGAGCAGGAGGTGATCACGAAAAAAGAACAGTGTCGGAAACGCGCGAGGGAAGAGTTGTCCGTTCCAGTGCACGTTATTTTTCGAGATGAATTCGGCGAACTCAAAGACAGAGGATACGATTTCGTCGGTCACCTCCGAAATTACGAGAGCATGAAATCATCGTTGTGCAGCATCAGAAGGAAAGCCTTGGGAGCAGAACAGAACCCCGTCGACAGTACTTCCATCAACATTCCTCCCGATGTAAGAACTTTCATTGACGGTAGCGATTTTTTGAAAATAGATGACTCGCAATCTGATGGCTGCAGGATTTTGATATTTGGGATAAGCGATGCAAAAAACGCTCTGGAAACGTCGACAACGTGTTTTCTCGATGGGACCTCTTCAGTTGCCCCAAGCAGTTCAAGCAAGTGTATACTGTACATGTTGACATGGGATCCACGCACGTTGACACGAAAGTTGTACGTCTGCTATTTTTGCCTTACTACCAGACAAAAAACAAAGTACTTACGAACGCTTTCTCACGTTAATTCTTCATTGGGCTCCGGGGTGGAATCCCTCCATTGTGAAATGTGATTTTGAGTTAGCCGCCATCAATTCCATTAAGAAAACATTACCTCTGGCGCGTGTGTGGCTGCAACTACCACTTCAATCAGTGCTTATGGCGGAAAATTCAGCAAATCGGAATGGCAGCAGAATATAAAGAAAATGACGAAACGCGACTAGCTTGCCGTATGTTTGCTGCCTTAGCCCTCCTTCCGCCAGACTAAATACAACTTGGCTGGTTTTTAATTTTGAATGAAGCACCATCGACAGAAAAAATGAAACTATTTTTGGACTATTTTGAAAAGCAATGGCTGGAAAATGAGAAGCAGCCCACCTCACTGTGGAACGTTCACGGTGAGAGACATCGCACCAATAACGCAGTTGAAGGCTGGAACAGGAAGCTGAATTCCATTGTAGGGCTTAAACAGCCGAATGTTTTCGTTTTTCTTTCTAAACTCAAGGGTGTGGCTTCCGAGGCTAGTTTCAAGTTGCGCTCTTTTGAGGTAGGAGAGCCAGGCAGTAAGAGGAAGAAGACGTACGTGCACTTGGACGCGCACGAAAGTGCGAAGGGAAATGTGTCATGTCCGCAACCCGCACGACCGATTATCGATCTTCTTCCCACCACTTCATTTTGTCCATTTTGTTCCGCAACTCGCACGCTACCACGAGACGCCACAACCTTTTATCTCAAACAGGGATAACCTCGCTTGGCTAAGTTCAGAGTGTAGTGTATTGCCTGGAGCAAGTAGTGATCATCTATATAAATCTATTGGAAAACATCTATTACAAACGGTTATCCTAAAAATGAAATTTCATTTGAAAACGTCAGGAATCATTCATTTACCTCTGCGCTACTCCCCTATTGAATATCCTTACCTTCACCGTGACAGCCTACTTATCATCTTGATCACCCTTTTATTCACAATTTGAAATTGGTTGGTAACCACTTGAAATGTTATTGTAATGCTGCAATAAATTGTGAATCCGAAGGTTGATGAAGCCCAAATTAGAGAAGATCTGTCGCATCCTCGCGTCACCGACAATCCAGAAGGAACCAACCAAGTCGTGTCTGTCTTCAAAGATGCATACTCTGCCACCAAACGTACTCACGCCATCGTTGTCTGCACTGAGTGGGACGAATTCTTGGTAAGTTGAGGTTTTGCTTTCTCTCACATTTATTCTGTAAGTGCATGTAGTTACTGTGAAGTACACCGAAGGGATGCAGTTGAAAACTAACCTCACTTGAACATTCAAAAGGAAATTGACTGAGCAAACCTTCTGTCAGCGAGATTCGCGGATTGATTCAATTCAAACATCGACGTCTAAAGGCTTTCTACTTTTGGTCGGTTCGGCAGACAGTCAGGACGATCAACAGGCCGAACAGAACAATTGAATGAGTAAACCTAATTTTTCGATGTGGCTGAATCCGATTGGACCAGTTTGACTGGTACCGCCAAATTGAACGTACTATAGAGTACTTGATGGAGTCAAGCACTCCAGTCAGCACTCTAGTGGGTAGTAGAGTCAGTACTCCAGTGCAAGTGGGAGAAAAAGTGTTTACACTGTTTCATTCTGAGTTGTTCATCAGCAGTTAGTCAACTGGCTTTCGATCTGTGGTACATTCAATTTAGCGTGAGAGTACAGGTAAACAAACGACGAGCCCGCATATCACACATGTGATGAGGGGTTGCCTACCATACTGATTTCTAACCTTCCCCCTGTGATGTAACATGTAAGGGCCATGAATCTACCACGGATGCACGTAAATTATCTTTAAAAAAAAAAATAAAAAAGTTTAAAAAAATTGTTATGGTGTAAGTAATTTGTGTGTCGAGCATATTAATCCACGTTTCGTCCAAAAAGTAAATTTGTCTGTTCGTTTTAAACTTTCGAATCGCCCTTCTCCAAAAAACAGGTTCCTCCCATTCAAGAAGCACTCTTCCACGTCTGACAATGCAGTTCTGTCAACAACTTGTAAAAAGTGTTTCGTTTAAAATTTGGGACGGTACCGCCTGTGTTAACGTCAAATAGCATTTCATTTATAGTAGGAAGTATATCCCGAAGATAGAACTGAAGAATTTTTTGGTGTATTGCCTCTCGATCTAAAGAATCTACCAAATCAGCTATTTTTGGTATGGGCTCTGGTCTTCTTTGGTGAACAAAAGCAGCCGTTTTCTCTTCTTTGGTGAACAAAAGCAGCCTTTTTCTCTATGTTCTTTTAGCACCCAGTACATTGAGGCCGTTTATACACCTGGCGCGGCATCTACCATCTGCACGACATACCGGACAGCTCGGTCTCAATAAATTTCACGCATAATTTTGCACACGTTCATTGCAGTGATTTTGTCGTTTTTGTTGATGTAGGTGTCACATCTCTTCAGTGGAGAAATACATACAGAGCTGGCTGTGCCGGTTTCCGACCTTGACATCACTATAATATTTTGCTTTCGAAAACGACGATCTTTGAATGAAAATAAAACTGATGAATTGCAGCTATGGAGATTGAAGCTGAAGCCAATATCTTCTTGCCCATGAAGCATTTTCGGCAATTGAAGTCAAAGGTCCCCACAAGTAAAAAAATATGCAGTTGGGGTATACTAACCAGCAACGCCACGGTGCTTTGATGGTTTCACATTATGTTTACATGCTCTCACTCTAAATTGAATGTACTATAGTACCCGCTAGAGTGATGACAGAAGTGCTTGACTCCATCAAGTACTCTGGTACCCACTAGTGTGCTGAGTCTAGTACTGGAGGTTGATCAACTTGGATCGTTCAACCGCCGTCGATTAGAGTAAACCAAGGCTTTAGTTGTAGCTACAAACAATATCCCTTCCAACACTTACATGGTAACTGCATCCTGGCCTTCCATTTGAGAGCGAGAGCCGCTGCCATTTCATGTACTTAGGGTAGATTATTTAGGACACTGCATGGATGAGTGCAGGATCTGTACCTATAAAGCTCCTTGAAGAAAAGGTGTACACCACTAGGAGACGAGGACGCAAGAAGTTGCGCTGGGCAGACGGTGTGACTATGGATGCCCGAATGCTGCTGGGAGTCGGAGACTGGAGAGCGGCAGCACAGAGTCGAGAAGACTGGCATAGGCTGCTACAGGAGGCCTTGTCCCCCCGCGGGATGTAGTGCCAAGGAAGAATAGTAGATTATTTCTGTAGATATAACCCTTCCGTCTCCCTTATCTGACTACTCACTGCCATATCCAACTTTATTATTTGATGAAATACCTTTCAGACGCTGGACTACCAGAAGATCTACCAGGGTATGATGAAGCCGGCCTACGTGTTTGACGGTCGGATGATCCTTGATGACGAGGCCCTTTCCAAGATCGGTTTTCACGTCCACACGATCGGCAAAAAAGTTGGGCGGCACACGACTTTCGCCAGGTCCTGGGGAACACTCCCTCACCCCTAAGATAAGTTATAATATCCCCCAATTAGAGACTCGATTGAAATATCACCGCAATCTTTGATGAATTCTTGGTGTCAGCTATTATGAATTGTGTACTTTGTTGCTCGACTGATGTTGAATTCATAATTTAGGAAAGTAATTGTGGCTTACTCTTTGGTAGAATGTTGTCTGCCTGGTTTGCGTTCTGGAGGGGTGTTGATTGCAGTTTACGATTTCACACCACAGAGATCATTGCATGCTGACGACATTCTTACAGCAAGTCTACAGTCGTTTGTCTGGCTTTTCTTGTACTGTGATCTAAAGAAACGACCACCAGCGCCATTTATGTTGCTGTCACGTTCGAAACCTCCATAGGAAAATAGAAAAATACGAACAATAAGCCTTCTTTCACACGGGGAGCCGCACGGCTCGTGGCTCGCAGTCAAGAGCCTTTTTCGCTCTTGACTCCCACCTTTCACACGGGCCTCATTTGAGAGCTTTTTTGGCTCTCGAGCGCTCAGCTGCTAGTTCCGCCCAGTATGGATCGCATGCGTGCTTTGTCCGTTTACATGCTTCATCGTCGCCACCGTCTTCAACGCCAAAAACGCCGAAGTACCAGACGGTGTTGGGTACATCCGATAAACCAACAGTGGGATGAAGCAGGAGTTTTCGCCATGCTTTACCAGCAACTTCGGCAGGGTGGCAACAAATTTTTCAACTATTTCCGGATGTCGGTGGCTTCATTTGATGAGCTTCTCAGCAAGGTGAAGCGTCGTATTCAACTCGGAAGATACAAACATGCGGAATTGCATTAAGCCTGAACTGAGGCTGGGTGTAACGTTGAGGTATATTCAAATCTAAATTCGACACAACAGGTAGCAATAAACTGAGGAGCGAGAGCCGTTTTTGCTCTTCGTGTGAATACCGGCATCCCTCCTTTGCATTTCGTGGAAGAGCCATAGACGCGTGGCTCGAGGTGCAGAGCCGTGATCACTCGCGGCTCGCGAGCCCTAAAAGCTCTCGAAGAGCTCTCGCTCCTCATGTGAAAGCTCCATTGCACTCAATGCATTTCAGTCTCACGCGCCGTCCGCCTGTTCGCGAGCGAGAGCCGTGTGGCTCCCCGTGTGAAAGAAGCCTAAGAATTTATTAGGTCTTAACTGTTTTTGACTGAACCAAAGAACTGGGGGGATCCGATTAAGTTTCAATGTCCATGCCTTTGTACCCTGAGTAACAGGAGGATGATACATAGTGTGCTGGTTTAACTGGTAACTTAAATTTATACCTACCCACGAATTATTAATTTTATCATCGTAGTCCTTCTATAATTAGATCTCAGGTTGAGAGTTGAAGGGAGTGAGGGTTTTTTTTTTTTCTTCAAAAAGATGGTTAATTTTGAAATTAATGATGATGATGACGTCTTTTCAACCATACATTTTTGAGACTAAGAGAGAGCTGAATCCGATTTTGAGGTGGAAAATTCGAAATTCAGATACGCAAATTGCTATAATTCCGGGATGTTCAAAATTCTCTGAAACATAAAAGAATCGAATATTTTTACACAGTTACTTGTACTACATTTTAAACAATAGTGCAATAGTGCAATAATGTATTTTTTCCCGAAAATTCGCTAAAAACGCACAGAACTTCGGAAAATTGTCAAAATTATTGTTGCTCGAATTGGTCTCATTTGACGCGAAATTCTTTTGTCTTTCGTTATACTTCTATACGAAATTCAGTTTTTTTTGGTACCAGTGGGTAAATATTGCTGCTAATAAGGTATTTTAGGCAGAATCAGCGCAAAATTTCCTTCACGCATGAAGCAAAAAGTAATCTTACTCAGTTTTGTCCAAAGTTTCCTTTTTCGTCGCACCGTGTATTGTAGCAAATTCGGTAGTGGTTTGCTGTTTTACATCCGACATGTGCGTGAAATCATTGAAGGACACGATGGCTCATTGATATAGTATGGCTCATTGATATTGATATAGTATTGATATATTTCTCATTTAGACGAGACATAAGTAGTTAATTTTAATTGAAAAATGTGGAAGTTTTGATGACGTCATTGCCACGTTTCTGTGGATGCAGCTTGTTTCATATAATCCACAAGGATATGAAACACCATCCACATGGATATGTTGGCCAGCCAGAGTAACTGCCCGAGAAGTCTGTTCTGTAGGCTGTGCTGTAGCATGGAGGAAGAAGAAATCATTGCCGCTTTCCACATAATATTGGAAACTAAACAAATGTGTGCTATTCCAGCTAATGAGTTCTTTTTTTTCTCATCAGTAAACAAAACAAAAAGCAAATTTGGAAAGAAAAAAAACAGCAATTCCAGAACCATGGGAATTCCTCCTTTGTGGTTTTTCCATTTGCCAGCCCTCTGCACCCTCCATGAGTGAGATGTCCCTCTGCTGCAGGGAACGGGTTAACATTCTCCAACACATTCGAAAAATAAGAAAACCCAAAAAGTTGTATGAACAATAATTGCTAAACACAACTTCGTTGTAAAATTAATTGATTTTGGAAGATGTGGTACAGTTACATCGTTCTCTGACGAATGGACCGTTGTCGCTGGGCAAATGCCGATGTCTTCACCCAGACGCTACATGTTTCACCCAATCAGCATGGCTTCCCAGTGTGACGTCACTGCTGTTCTCGCCCCCTTATCTTTTGTTTAGGGACACCCCTTAAAAGCTTGGCATGATCGTCCGAGGCTTTTTACAGTCAGGGGCGACCCTATTGTTTTGTATTTCGGTTGGAAGGGGTCAGCACTCAGAAAAAATAACTAACTACAAATCCGTTTCAGAACATTCCAAAACCCAATCTGTCGAAAAAACACTGGTGTGTGTGTGTGGGGTGCACGCGTGTGCAGATTTTGTATCCAATACCCAGGCCACAATTCTCAACCGATTTGTGTGGTTCTTTTTTTAAAATTCGTCTCAGTTTTGAGTCTAATTGTGCACTGCGTCGCCGGAATTTTTAAATTCAAGAGGGGAAGGGAGTAATATCGAAACTATATGCACAATTCTCAGCTAATTTGTATGGTTCTTTTTTTTTTTTGTTTGACTCAGGTTTGGGTCTAGCTGTGCACTTCCTCACTGGAAATTTTGAAATGCACTTCAGGACGGGGGGGGGGGGGGGTGTAAAAGTATTCACAAAGGGCGTCCCCTGTAATGCATGCATTTAACAATATGTTTTTCTTCTACGAAATTTCGACTCTCCAAACCATGTAAAAAAATAAACAGATCATTTTCTCCTACTCAACCCTACTTTCGTCCTCCACCTATCAAATCAGTATCATTCATAAAAAATAAACAAACCTGATCCATGATGCTTGGTATGTACTTGGTAAAATCTTCACGTAATTTCCCCTACCTAGGTACTCGATGTATCACCCTCCCCTCCTATATGTGTATTCCCTATTTCACTTTGCAGTAGCTCAAGTTACAGGTTTTTATAAATCATCGTACAGAGTTCAGTATGTCATTTTTAAATCGGTTTCTGCCCAGAATTTCAGAATTTTTTTTTCAGTAACTGAATATCTTGAATCTCGAATCAGAGTTTTATTTACTTTGAACTATTTTTTGTGATAATACAGATAGCTGTATTATCAACTCACACAAGAATTTGCCAGTGGTTAATTTTATTATGTTTTATTCTATCACGATGTAATAGAGATCCTCCCGAGTTGCGTATATTTTCAACTAGCTAGTACCTATATTTTTATGTATTTGTGAATACGATCTACTTATATTCCAGTCAAGCCTGTCACCATCATTACCCGTGTTGTTTTTCTCATTTAGCTCTTTGTTATTTTACAGTTGATATTATGATGGTACCTACTACCAAGTATTACACTCCTTGCTTTACATGCTTACTATTTATTTTTAAAAACGCCAAAAAAAACCACAGGATAAAAATAGAGTAGTCTATTTCCACGTAAACTAACAAACTGTAGACCGGTTTCGGTTGTTAAACCATCATCAGTACACAATAGTTCTATAGTGTACTGATGATGGTTTAGCAACCGAAACCGTTCTACTGTTTGTTAGTTTACGTGGAAATAGACTATTTCTATTTTTATCCTGTAGTTTTTTGCTATGGATTTCCACTACTCCGCCGCAAGTGATTTAAGTTATACTATTTATTAAATTATTATAGTACCTAGTATTACTCTCCTTATTTATTTCACCTACTTATTATTACCTAATTTTAATCATGTGCCAAGTTATTCAATATTTTATTGTTATACTGCTCTTAAGTGGTATCCAAACCGTGCACGTATTTATTCAATGATATTCATTTAGTATTTCTGTAGTATTTATTTATTTATTTATTTTTTAAACTGGTTTTGTTTTCACTGTTATGTAGATGGTACCTACCGCAATGATACTTCGGGTTCCATCGTGTTACTATTGATATCACTGCCTTGTTATGTTGAAGTTTCTGATAAATATAAGTTGTTTACAATGTTTTAGGGTTAATAATCAAATAATGAACCCTCCGGACTGCTGCTTTCCTATTATAATCAGTACTGATCTTGCCTAGTAAAATTGTATTCATTTATTGATATACTTACAACCTGTAATGTCATTCACTTGCACCGTGTGGGGTTTTATGTTCTTTGCAGTCAGTAAAATAGGTAGGTATTCCCTACTTTATGAAGTACCCTGCCTACCCCATTGAAGTGCACAGTTTGTCATTTCGCAATTAGCCTGGTTTCTTTTATTAGCAATTTTTTGATTTTTGGCGGCGTATAAAATTTGTACAGTTAGTTTACCTACTCACCTAAGTTCGTCCATGAGTTCGGTGCGGGTGTGTTGTCGGTCAATCCGTCAAACGTTTCTCGTTGTGTTTGTACTTGTGTGCACCAAGCGGCAAGACAAAGGTCGGAACAGTTCCATTTCTTCTTTATGGCTTTTCGCCACAGGATTTTAATGAACACATTTTAATCACATGGAGTAGGGAAAAAAGTTAGCCCACTCAAAACTTGTTCCAAGGTTCGTAGAATTATAAAATGAACCGTTTGATTCATTATTTCAGTAATAATCATTATTACTGAACTACAAACAAAAACAGTTGAGTGGATCATCATGACTATTATTTCATGCGGAAAATTTGAACTTGTTCTAAAAGGACCATTATGTTTGGGAATCAACATTACCGATCTCAAAACATTTGAATAGTCTAGCTAAAAATTATTTGAAATTAGGTGGGTTATCCTACCAATTATTTACTGTCTGGAACTCATATCTCAGTTTAAATGTGTTGCATTTACGTTCATTTTTACAGCTGATCAATCGTTAGGGTTTTTATAACAGTCTCTGTTACATTATTTATAAATTTAAAAATAGGTATTTATTTACCATTACGCATTCTACTGGTAGTTGGGGTCTGAACTATTATAATGATCTGAAGCGTGAATTTGAGCTTCCTAGGTATCATGCTCATGTATTGCGTAGATCTGTACCTACTATGGTCGGAATCAGCAATGTGCAATTTATTTCGTTTTGATTATGATCTGTCATTTTTGGCGATATCTGTCCGTTTAGTGTAAATTATATTTTTAATCTTTTTGTATTATATTATCATTACCAGTAATTGTTCAATAAAATTGAATTGAATTAATTGATTGTTCATAACTTGTTTGAGTATTTTCACTTATTACCAACCTACTTAGCTTTATGGGTGTCGTATCGTTAGGGTATCGTTAGACCTCTGTTCTACTCAGGTTGATTTAAATTCAGTACATTTTTTTTCGGCTTTCAACCGATATTTGGTTATAAAACCGTTTAAATTGTCGTAGAACCAATAGCTACTCGCAGTAAAAAACGCTGCAAAGTCCTTGTCACATGGGTTTATTATTATATTGGACACACCTACAGAAAGGTTGGCTGTTCATTAATTGTTTCTTTCATGCGTAATAATCGAAATAGCTATTTCTGATGGTTTCCATTAATTTTGGCCCCCAAAACACAAATTAGGTACGCTCTTTTTTCTTTTTTTTTTAAACTATCTTTGATCATTGGTAGTGCCATTTAATCGTCCTGAACCACGTCTTGACACTTTTTCCAGTGTTACTATACAAACTGATGGTGATTTCAGACGATTTCCCAGGTTTTTCACTCATAAAAAATCAATTCTGGGAGCTGAACATTTGGTAGAACTCAATTTTCCACTCTTTGGTCAAAATCGACTTCATATTCGGTCTTCTCGTCCCCAAAAACATAGAAAACGATATCTCAGAAGCTCATGTTACCAATATGTTGCTAAAACGTAAAAAGTACCTATTTTTACACACATTTTCACTCATAACACCCCTGGGTATATTTCGATCGGGCTGAAAAGTTTCGGGACACAACTAGGGCCCAAATGGAGCATGTGTGCGAAAGAACGATTTTTTTAGACCGAAAATGAAGCCTGTACACGTGATACGGCGGACGGCGTACGGCGGACGGCGGACGGCGTACGGCGGACGGACATTGCATTTTTGGAATCTATGCACCTTGAAACGTAAAAGAAAAAAGTTTGAGGGGGTGTTATAAAAATTTTTTGCTGAGCGAATACATAGGTGTATTATTCACAGAATAATAAACCAAAACGTTCGTTTCTTTTGGGGTAATTAAAACAAAATATTTGTTTTCGTGAACGTTTGACGTTTCTGTTGTTGAGTTGTGTCCACAGCCATTCATACGTTTTTAACCTGAATATGGGGGTGATAAAGTCCGCTTTTTTCAGTTTTTAAACTATCCTGACGTTAGCTCGCCTCCTATTCGTCAGGACTTACGGCTAAACCATCCCCAGACACCCGGAAATAAGTCTTGAACGCTGCAAAATCCTTTTCACGTGGGTTTGTTATTCTGTTATACATTAAAAAATGTTGGCTATTCATTTATTGTGCAATTGTAGTGAAATGGCTGTTTTTGACGGTTTTCACCAATTTCGGTCCCAGAACTGGAATTAGGCTCCTATTTTGGTTTATTATTCTGTGAATAATACACCTATGTATTCGCTCAGGAAAAGATTTTTATAACCCCCTCAAAATTTTTTCTTTTCCGTTTCAAGGTGCGTAGATTAGAAAAATGCAATGTCCGTACGCCGTCCGCCGTATCACGTGTACAGGTTTCATTTTCGGTCTAAAAAAGTCGTTCTTTCGCACACATGCTCCATTTGGGCCCTAGTTGTGTCCCGAAACTTTTCAGCCCGATCGGAATATACCCAGGGATGTTATGAGTGAAAATGTGTGTAAAAATAGGTACTTTTTGCGTTTTAGCAACATGTTAGTAACATGAGCTTTTGAGGTATCTTTTTCCATGTTTTTGGGGACGAGAAGATCGAATGTGAAGTCGATTTTGACCAAAGACGCGGGAATTGAGGTTTTACCAAAGGTTCAGCTCCCAAATTTGGTTTTTTATGAGTCAAAAACCTGGAAAACTGTCTGAAATCACCATCAATGTGTATAATAACATTAGAAAAATTGTAAACAGGTGAATCAAGACCAATAAATGGCACTAGCAATGATCAAAGAAGATCTGAAAAAAAAAGCGTACCTATTTCATGTTTTGGGGGCCAAAATTGGTGGAAATCATCAGAAAAAGCTATTTCAATCATTTCACATGAAAGAAACAATAAATTTAACAGCCAAGAAGAATCTCTAGAACTCCAATAGAATAATAAACCCATGTGACAAGGACTTTGCAGCGTTTTTTGACAGATTATCTTCTATCATTGAATTGCCTTGATTCACCTGTTAATACTACCTCCTGTTATACAAATTTCTGGTGATTACAGACATTTTCACAGGTTATCGATCCATAAATATTGAATTTTGAGAGTTAAAACTTCGTTAACCTCACGCTTCAGTGGTCAAAATCAACTTCATATTTGGTTTCCTCACCCCAAAAAAACATGGAAAACGACACCTCAAAAGCCCCAGTTCACTAAAACCTCCAAAAAACCCCATTTTTCACCCATAACACCCCTGGGTGTTTTCCGATCAGGCTGTCGAGATAGGGGACACAACTAGGGCCCAAATGTAGCCTGTGTGCGAAAGGATTTTTTGAGACCGCAAAATTAAGGTAGATATCAATGACAGGGCGGACAAACCAATTGCATTTTTGGAATCTACGAAACTTGAAAGAGAAAATTGTGAGGGGGTGTTCAAAAAAAATTGTTTCGACCCGAATACATGCATTAGTCAGAGAATAATAAACAAGAAACAATTCCTTCTATGGGAATCATTTAGGTCAGGAGGGGTTTTTAGCCCAGCCATACACCCATGGAAAAACGCTGCAAAGTCCTTGTCACATGGGGTTATTATTCTATTGGAGTTCTAGAGATTCCTGTTGGCTGTTAAATTTATTGTTTCTTTCATGTGGAATGATTGAAATAGCTATTTATGATGATTTCCACCAATTTTGGCCCCCAAAACATGAAATAGGTACGCTTTTTTATCCCAGACCATCTTTGATCATTGGTAGTGCCATTTAATGGTCTTGATTCACATGTTTACACATTTTCTAATGTTATTATACACATTGATGGTGATTTCAGACAGTTTTCCAGGTTTTTGACTCATAAAAAACCAAATTTGGGAGCTGAACCTTTGGTAAAACCTCAATTTCCGCGTCTTTGGTCAAAATCGACTTCATATTCGGTCTTCTCGTCCCCAAAAACATGGAAAAGGATACCTCAAAACCTCATGTTACCAACATGTTGCTAAAACGCAAAAAGTACCTATTTTTACACACATTTTCACTCATAACACCCCTGGGTGTATTCCGATCGGGCTGAAAAGTTTCGGGACACAACTAGGGCCCAAATGGAGCATGTGTGCGAAAGAACGACTTTTTTAGACCGAAAATGAAGCCGGTACACGTGATACGGCGGACGGACATTGCATTTTGGTTTATTATTCTGTGAATAATACACCTATGTATTTGGAATCTACGCACCTTGAAACGGAAAAGAACAAATTTTGAGGGGGTGTTATAAAAATTTTTTGCTGAGCGATTACATAGGTGTATTATTCACAGAATAATAAACCAAAAGGAGCCTTTCTTCTCATTTTCTTCCATGCATACACCCATAAGGGCGGTATCTGTAGTTCTGTTTCATTTCTATAAAAAATTATGAATGGTCATTCGTCGGTAACGATGAAACTGCATCAACCAAAGAAGGCCTTTTCGATGTAGAATAAGTCGACTTAATTTCTTCATTACTGGAGTATTGAACTCCGTCTTAAGAAAGAACGTCGTAGCTACATATTTTTGAAAATCAAGTGTTTTTTAACATAATTAATTATAATCGATGTTTTTGGCGATGTTTGATTACAATATGATGTTGTTTACCTTGGAATCGTGAGTAAATAAACCTTCAGTAGCCGCAACTCTATGCTTAGGTACACACACCTACGCAAAATTTTCTGATCAAGCGCACCATCTGCTGAGTTCTACAACAAAAGATCCGTAACTACGAGAAGATACCGCATTGGTGCTTAGCATGTACTTTCTATGTACCTACATGCGGCGCTTCAAGTTAGCACTGGCAGCCCAACTGTCGTAGGCTACGGCGCGAGGAAGAAACTCGTAGATGCGGTGGTTGGAATGAGCTAAATTTACTTAGGGCGATAGCCTTGTCTAGCAAATTTGGAGAATTTGGCTCTGCGGTAATATGGAACTTCCATGTTTGAAATCGCGTTCTTAATCTGTTTGTGTTGGTGAGGAATTTGGAGAATGCTGAAGGCCGAGTGTGAGCAAGACAAAATAAAGTGTGGGAGCTGAAGGCGAAAAAGTGATCTATGTAAGCGTGAAGTTATATTGGTGAAAATAAATTTGAGCATTGAAATTTTGAATTGGATTGGATTGGACTCCTATTCGGTTTGTTAGGCTAAACTAAATGCTAGAAAAGAGAGGGTTGAGGTTGAGGTGATTTGGACAGAGTTACGCTCAGGTTTCAGTGAGGTGCCTTTCTGATTATTGACGTTCTGATACTTTCGATATTTACTGATATCGATACTTTCTTTCGATATTTCCAATATTTGTATCGATACTATGGATTCGATAATATCGTAATATCGAAAGAAAAATTTGGTTGTGTCAGGTCGAATGACATTACCACAAATGTTAGACTAAATATTGATAAAAGAGACGTACCTCACTTCTCTCAGGTACATATTTGTTTCAATACCTTGAGAATTCTTGGGGATTTGCTTCAATTTTGAGTACCCAATGGAAATATTAATAATGAAAATACTTGGAATCTGAAGCAGGCGCGGATCCAAGGGGGGGGGGGGGGGGTCACAGGGGTCATGACCCCCCCCCCCCCCCCCAGAATCAGCCTGCATTTCAAAAAGCAGAGCTGAACGAATTGTTCACAAACCCGAAAACAAAAAAAACCAAACGAAAACGAACCCAGTTTTTGTGAAATCAAAACCCAGAAACAAACCTCGCCACTAATTACTGTAATTTCTAATTACACAAACGGTAGACAGTGTTAAAAAAACTGAAAACAAAAAAGAACTATAAAAAATCTAAAAAGATTCGATCAAAAATGTCAAAATTAGTCGAATATAATCGTACACTTGGTCCTACCAAGGTTACTTTATATACAATTATGTCAATAAATTTGCCTTGGTGTATCCGTCAAATTACACCTTGTTTATATCTTCTTATTTTTGTTAATTATTATCTTGTTTTTGTTTCGTTCTCGTTTTCTTTCTTGCCAAATTCAGTAAAAACGATACTGAATTCACTGAGATCAACAACAGATTGTTGTGGTTTCAATGTTTTGATTTGCAAACTCTGAAGTTAGCTACGCTGCCATAAAATGCGCCAATTTGTTTGAAAACACGTTAGGACACTTTTTTTAGAAGAAAATTGAAAATAAATACATTTATCAGTTAAATAATTAATAGATATTGAAAAATATTTGTTACTTAACCTTCATGCGTTCGCGCGAACATGAGTCACACCGGCGCTCGCGCAGCTGTCAGTTGACCGCCCACGTTTTTTTATTATTACCATGCTGGTTTCTCTACTTTCCATTGCAGTAAATACAAAGGAACTAGGATACAACTCAAAAAAACACATTTTCGATCAAAAACTTCTTTATTATTCAAAAATAATATAGCCATTAACATAAAAATAAACTATTGCTTCCGAAAAAAACGTAATTGGCTTCAGAAGGCCACTTGGAAAATAATTATTTTCCTTCAACTTTTGTTTGTTTGTGGAAAAACTAGATTATTCATTTCAATCAAACTAGATACTAAGGAACTAGAATCAAATATATTTAAACTCATGTATGAATGTTACATCCTCAAACAACTCAAAAAAGCGCAATCGGCATCAAAAAGGCCACTCGGACAATAATTCTTCTTCAAATTTTTGTTGTAAAAATGTCATTTTTTTCATTCAAACTAGATGGAAACTAGAAAAAAACCTGAGCCATTAGTTCCAAAATTACGAAATAGAAAAAAATTACGAAATGATAAGTAATAAAAAAAATTACAAAATTACAAAATACATAATTATCATTTCAGTCTTGCAGGATTGTTCAGTCTGTCTCGCTGTCCTCGTTCTCAAGCAACTGACAATTATTGCACTTTACTGAAGTGGTTGAGTGTTTTACGCAAACTTTTTTGCCACAACCTCCACATTCTCGCCTGGTTTTTATGTTTTTTTTCTTTATCTTTTTTCTTTTATGTTTTATGTTTCGGATCTCCTCCATCTTCTCCATCACTGTCCATTTCTTCCATTTCTGCTAGCACCTGAGCTATCTCCTCAGTCGTTCTGTGAAATTTTTCCCTGAAAAAAAAATGAAAAAGGATTATTAGTTTTTTTGGGTGTATGAAGAAGAGGGCGAGAGAAGCAATATAGGCAAATGAAGTCGCAACATTGCAGAAAAAATTATAATTTACTAGATAGGTACCTACTTATTTTTGAAAGAAATTGATTTTAATTAGGTATAATATATACTATTAACGAAATTATAGTTTACTTACATTTTACGATGTCGATGAAAATATTTCGTCAGAAGTCGCGCGGCTGTCACCTGACCGCCGTCAGTGAAATCAAAACTACGAAAGCGTTCGCGCGGCTGTCTCCTGACCGCCGCAGTCGACACCATCAACTTTGGAACTGTACTGAGCGTAAGCAAAGAGGCGGGTCACTGATTTCAGGTGCTGAACGTGCGGTGAGAAGTGTATCTAGAGAATACATGCCCCTCCCATCCCTCCCAACAATCACTGGTGAGCGCATGTTTTCGAAATTCAAGAAAGGCGGTCACTTGACCGCCTGCGGGAACGCATGAAGGATAAACAATGAATTTTATAAAAAAATACAATTAATTTTGTAAGTAGACAAATTGGACGAGTTTAGGCACAAGGTTGAAAATTCGGTTTGTATTGTTCGTTTGGTTATTTTGTTATTTTTTGTTATTTTTAGCGAATTTTCAAAGAAAATGAAGCTATTGCAATGGCTTCGAAATTTAACTAATATAAATTTTTGGAAATTTTCTTCATAGAAATCCGTTTCAGACCATTCTAAAACGATTCCTGAAATTTAACACTTTTTTATATGTATATATATATATGTGTCACTCCAGACGATAACTCTCGATAGAATTGAGATAAACAGCTCAAATTTGCACAAAAAATCTATCTTGGCAATCGAAAGGCTAAGTTCGAAGATGGGCGAAATTGGCCTACTCTAAGGAGGGTTTTGGCGCATTTAAAGTGCGCAAAAATTACCCAAAAATCCCCAAAATGTTATTTTCCAACAAGTGACCCCTCATTTTAAAGGTTTTTGCACGCTGAACACGATGGTGGAATCGGATTTTAGATATCTTGATCCGTTCTCAAATTAGAGCATTTAAAGTGCGCAAAAATTACCCAAAAATCCCCAAAATGTTATTTTCTAACAAGTGACCCCTCATTTTAAAGGTTTTTGCACGCTGAACACGATGGTGAAATCGGATTTTAGATATCTAAATCCGTTCTTAAATTAGAGCATTTAAAGTGCGCAAAAATTACCCAAAACTAGGATAATCTTTAAACTCTTACCCCCCCCCCCCCCCCCAACCCCCTTAGAGTGGTCAGATTGAAAATAAACAAACGGTAGAATCAGGATGGACAAAACGTACAAATTAAAATAAATACGAAGAGAATATACATAGAAAACCAAATTTTAGACCGAAGTTTTCCTTTATTCAAAACCATAGCCATTAATTCGAATATTTCTTTGAAAATTCGCTCATTAAGTCATGCTGCATGACTGGTTTTTTATATTGTTCTACCCTGTGACCCCCTCCGGAAAAAAATTCTGGATCCGCCCCTGATCTGAAGACATATTCGATATTGGTCAGTAACTAAAGGAGTTTCAGGAACATGGTACCAAATGAGACGATATTGCCGGTATTGATACTTTTCTTTCGATATTATCGTAATATCACTAAAATATCGCGATGCTGTATCGATACCAAATATCGGATCAAAGGCGGTATCGGAACGTCACTGTCTGATACTCCTGCCAAAGGAAGCCGACCTTATATAGCTGTTCGTGAGCTCTGGCCCCTATGTGAGGTCTGGTTCCTTTAGGGGTGGCTGACCAAGCGCCGTTTATTCTGTTTATAAAATACGTTCGTCTGAAGGTAGGACAGGCTCGTTTTCATACAAATTATTACTCAGATTGTTTCAAATCTTCTTTGCAGAAATAGTTTATTAAAGAACAGAAAAATTAACCATATTTCTAGTAGCGATGCAGTTAGCCTCCTTTCAACCCGGCTGAGAATCAAGCTTCACTGCAGTGCCTAACAGGGAATGATTATTTTCGTCGGCACATGGTCATTAAAAGAAAACGCTGCAAATCGCTGCAAATTATTTTGTATAGAATACCCTTCTGTTACAGATCACAGCTCTCTGTATAGATAACCCGTCTATATAATATAATATATACTAGGTATTCTACACCCTCCGTAGGTTAGTACCTAACCCCGTACTCGTTACTAGGTACCTACCTAAATCACGAGTTAAATGTTGCTAAAATAATTCTAACAGCAGTGTCGCGTTCTTGACCGCAACGACGAATACACAAGTATTTACTCTTGAGAGTCGGTCGGGTGAATCAAACTCAACTTCAGGCCAACGTTTCGCTGTATTTATACGGCATCATCAGGGCTGTACAAGAAGAACATCACGTCTTAACATATAAATGGACCCAACCAATCCCTAGCTTTCATAAATATACCTACTTTTTTTTTATAAATTTTTTTTATAAATTTTAAAAATGATGCTATACTATTTTACAATGCAAATCGACATGCAAATAACCATGTACCTGTAGTATATTGTAAAATAGTATAGCATCATTTTTAAAATTTATAAAAAAATTTATAAAAAAAAAGTAGGTATATTTATGAAAGCTAGGGATTGGTTGGGTCCATTTATATGTTAAGACGTGATGTGCTTCTTGTACAGCCCTGATGATGCCGTATAAATACAGCGAAACGTTGGCCTGAAGTTGAGTTTGATTCACCCGACCGACTCTCAAGAGTAAATACTTGTGTATAAAATAATTCTGTCGATGACAAACAGTAACTAAAACGGCAAAAAGAAACGCAAATAATGAAGTTCTGATGGAAAATTGTTGATGTGGAGTGAAATAGATGCCCCTTCTGCGTAGATCACTGTTTTCTGTGGTCAGTACCTACCCTCGTGGTCAAGTGTAATGAACCGTTGTGTAAAAACTTGCCCATCAATAATACTTCAACGTTTGTTCAAGTTTCACAAGTACCTACCAACAAAATCCAATAGTCCATCACTTATCAAATGAAATAATATCGCAGAACAACCAACTCGACTTCATACAGCCATCCTTGATTATAATCAGGTGCTCCCTAGTGATGATATCTGGGCCGGATTTATACCGTTTGATTCACGATCGTGTTGACGAAGCTTTTTGTTGCTTGTTGTTTCGTTTTGTTTTGTTGCTGGACGTACAATGCTCCGGGTGGTCTCAAAAAATTGTTTAGCTCAAGAAAAATTTAATAACGTAAAAAAACCATACACTTCTATCGAAAGTTTTCGAGCTACGGCGTTTTGAAAATGCCAACCCCTATTTTGAACCCCTTAGAGATGACTCACAGTAACGTCGAGCTTCGCGGACCAACTAGACCCCGAACGGAACCTATAACCCGAATTTCATCAATTTTGTTTCATGGTAACTAAGAAAAGTGTCCAGTCCGGCGTAAGGCCAGTGCCCGGTTTGGATTAATAGGTCGGTAGGCACAATAGCTTCTTTGATTCTACCAGCTGTTGGTACTACTCTGCGATATGCCTCCCGTGTGTCCGACGTGTTCCGGCCCTCTACATCAATCGGAAGCATTAAAATGTAGTGGTGAGTGTGGTGGTTCCTTTCACTACAATTGTTGTTCAATGACTGAAACAAACTTTCGCAAAATGAACACTGAAAATAAAGCGAAATGGAAATGCTCCGATTGTAAGGGTAGCCGAACTGCCCCATTTTCTCGTACTGAGCCTCAGCAGGGTGAATATAAAAACTTGACGTCGATCATGAATAATCTATCAGAGAAAATTGATAAGATGCATTCTAATGAACTTATTATGTCCCAGAAAATGGATAAATTTGAAAGCCTACAGAATGACATAATCGAAGTAAAAAAAAAACCACAGTCATGCAGCATGACTATAAAAGCGAATTTTCGAAGTTTTCGGCATCTTCCTCCTCCGCCTAAAATTTTCTGAAAATTAATTTTCGGCCAATGTTTTCCCAACTTGATACCATACAAAATTAAAACAGGAGTAGTTTTACGCGAAGCAAAATTTGGGGTGGAAGGGTGGGAGGGGGAAATCAAAAATGTTTTGAATAGGTACCAGAAGAGTTGTAGGTATTGGACACGTAACAAATTTTTTGTTCCATTTTTTGCCGAGTAACACCTCGGTTTGTAGATTTTCCAACGCTGAACACGTTGGTGAAGTCAGAATTACGATATCCCATTCCGTTATCAGATTAGAGCAGACGAACCAGGAAGAACATCTCAAGAAATAACCACGTTCCTTCATCTTCAAAGTGCTCCAGTTTGAGAATGGAATGAGATATCGCAATTCTGATTTCACCATCGTGTTCAGCGTACAAAAACCTTCAAAATGAGGTGTCACTTGTCAGACTTTTTCATTTTGGGAATTTATGGGTAATTTCCCCCCCCTAAAACTCCCCAAAACTCCCCCTTAGAGTGACCCGATTCTGCCCATCTTCGAACTTAGCCTGTCGATTGCCAAGACAGATTTTTCGTGCAAATTTGAACTTTTTATCTCAATTCTTTCGAGAGTTATCGTCTGGAATGACACATACATATATAAATATATATATATAAATATATATATATATATATATATATATACATCCTGGTATCATTGTGGCTACCACACACAGAAAAGTTGCATTTAAAGTGGCACCCGTGTGCATGCGACATCCGTATAAGGGTGCCACTTTGAAATCCCTTCGTAGTTTGGAGGTTAACAGAAGAAAAAAATTGAAACGCTTCGGAAGTGCTGCACGTATCGATTATCAACAACTATCGATACACAGAAGGGGGTAAATCGATAAGAGAAGTCAGATATATTGATTTGAAAATTGTCACATGGGTGCCACAAACATAGCAAGATGGATAACAATTATACGGCGATAGTTCCCGGTTTTTCCAAACGCAGCGCTGGTGCCAGTCGAGAATATACACAGTATATCATAAAATTGACGAAGACCTATCATTGCGACCTCCGGAGATTTGGCAACACTGTTATCAGAGAATCAGTCGACCAGCCCAAGCCCCTCGTGGGCTGTAGGGCCATGGGGGCTTGTCAGAAGAGCACTTTTGGAGTATCAACTCATTTAGCCCTGTCAAATTAGAAAAGAAAAAAGGTACCAGCGGGAAAAAAATCCTAAAAATTCGAAATATGGCATGCTTGTTGATTGGTACATCATACAACCGTGCAATATTGGCACTTCGTGCAGTTTTGGGCTTATAACATCCAAACGATGATTTTTACAGAAAATTTCACTCGAACAAAAATTAAAGAGCATTAAATTCTACTTAGAATGATTGTCTTAAACATCAAATTTGGTTCAGCCGTTTGGCTGGAATTGACGGTCTAAACTCGGAAATTTTTTCCATTTTGGCTGAAAAGTGTGTTGCACACGCCTGCAACTAAAAATGGGTATTCCAAATGAAACATATCATATAACTAAAGTTGTACATCATTCAATTCTGCGTTCAAAGCACCCATATGTTTTATTAAAATTGCAATTTAAAACTTTAATTGATCTAAACTTTAATATTTCAATTAAATATTTTGAAGTCCATCTTTGGCATCGAACATGGTTGAAGGGGGGGGGGGGGGGGAGTAGCCCCCTAAAAATTTTATGGTTACGTTTCAAGACATGTAGAATCCAAAAATATATGAACCAATAATTTCTGTCCGTCCGCAGTACGCTGCGCTGTTACCATAAACCAAAATTAATTAAATTTGGTTGGTAGGTTCCAGTTGTGTTCATTTTGATCCGCGAAGCTCAGCGTTACCGGCGGCGGTCCGCTCTTGTTCAAATTCAGTAGATAGTTGGGGTGGTGTAGCTCCTAGGTCGTCCCCTATGAATTTGGTGCTCTACAACTTTAGTTACCTACCTATTATAACACTTTTCATTTCGAATAATCGTTTTTGAGTTTAGGACAACTTTTGTCTGCCAAAAAACCTCAAAATTGTAGGACTTTTTCCAGTTTTTAGCTTACCTATCTATAAGATTTACCTGAACGGTCCATCTTACATGAATCATCTTAATGAAGTCCATCTTTGGCATCAAACATGAGGGAAAAGAAAAAAGTTTAGCCCCCTCAAAATTTGACGGTTTCGTTTCAAGACACGTAGAATCCGAAAATAGATTAAACAATAATTTCTGCCCGTCCGCTGTACGCCGCGCTGTACCAGACACTTTTCTTTGTTACCACAAACCAAAATTAATGAAA
The DNA here is from genome assembly GCA_954871275.1 of Leptopterna dolabrata. Classification (NCBI taxonomy): domain Eukaryota; kingdom Metazoa; phylum Arthropoda; class Insecta; order Hemiptera; family Miridae; genus Leptopterna; species Leptopterna dolabrata. The sequence goes on from OX940985.1 coordinate 6,304,024, forward strand.
TTTGGTTGGTAGGTTCCAATGAGGGTCTTTTTTTGTTCCGCGAAGCTCGGCGTTACCGGCGGCGGCCGCCCGATTTTGTTCAAATTCAGTGATAGTTGGGGTGGTGTAGCTCCTAGATCGTCCCATATGAATTTCAAATCGCTCGGATCATTAGTACGACCACTGTGCTTGCGTAGACGCAAAATCGAGGTACTTGATTTCTCATTAACCTGTGTTTGTTCATGTTGCTGTCTGAGGACAAGTACGGAAGCCTTACCTATTAATGAAGCGTTACCTATTAATTTTGAAAAACTCACGACTTCTTTTTTCCCTATTTGTAGAAGTATTAGTAGAAGCTAGGTTAGTACAAAGTCGGTTATACAGTCGTATTCTATCATTCTTTGACCGCCCGATTTCGATGGCATTTTTAGGAACGGTTCTTCAAACTAGGCGTAGGAATTTTCGTTCTACTATTTTTAAACTACACATTATGCTTCATGCATTACAGCAAATAACTGTAGATACAATTTTCGACTCTACCGCATATTTAGGAAAAGGACCTGGCGGGAAGAAACGTAAAAACTCTGCAAATTATTAAACAACGGTTTATTATTTTCCTATAAGGATGCCCCATATCCCAGCCCGCAAATGTTGCCAAAATCGGATTCGAACTGAGGATATTATGCGCGTGCCAAGGGTTTGCGGACGCAAACGGATAGACATACATCGAACCAAATTTTTGTTCAAGTTGCTAAAGTATGTACCTATCGACCAAATCGAAAACACCATCTTCCTCGAAACGAAATAATATTGCGGAACAACCAACTCGGTTTCATGCAGCAATTTCTTTTCAACCAATTAAAATTGTGAATTGAATATTTCAATATAGGAACGCTGCAAAGCAGCGTCCTGGACTTACCTACAGAAATGTTGGCTGTTCATTTATTGTTTCTCAAAAACACGTTTTTTTTTTTTTTTTACAAATTATCTTTGATCAATTATAGTGCCATTTAACTGTCTTGATTCACCTGTTGATACTACTTTTTGTGTTATTATACAAATTTATGGTGATTTCAGTCAATGTCCCAGGTTTCTGACCCATAAAAAATGAATCCGGGAGCTGAACGTTAGGTACAATTTCAATTCTTCACTCTTTGGTCTTTAGGAGAATCAACTTCATATTCGGTCTTCGTGCTCTGAAAAACATGGAAAACGATACCTCGCAAGCTCATGTTCACCAAAACCTCAAACACTGGAAAACCCCTATTTTTACACCCACCACTAATAAACCAACAGGGGTCCTCTATGAATTCAGCATGACTTTGCTAAGGTACCAGGCTTTCATTGAAAAAAACGCTGCAAATCCCTGCACAACGGTTTATTATTTTGTATAGAATACCCTTCTGTTACAGATCACAGCTCTATGTATAGATAACCCGTCTATATAATATGATATGTACTATTCTATTATATGCATATTATGTAGATCGCAGACCCTCCGTAGGTTAGTACCTAACCCCGTACTCGTTACTAGGTACCTACCTAAATCACGAGTTAAATGTTGCTAAAATAATTCTGCCGATGACAAACAGTACCTAACAAAAAGAAACACACATAATGAAGTTCTGGAAAGAAATTGTTGATGAGGAGTGAAAAAAGTTGCAAAAGTACCTACCAACAAACTCCAGCCCCTTCTACGTAGATGGAATAATGAACCGTTGTGTAATAATTTACCGTTGAGTAATGATTTACCGTAGTAATAATTTACCCATCAATAATACTTCAACGTTTGTTCAAGTTTCACTACCTACCAACAAACTCCAATAGAGCCATCATTTTTCAAATTAAATAATATCACAGAACAACCAACTCGACTTCATACTCCGCCAATATAATCAGGTGATCCCTACCAATGATTGGCCGTATTCACAAATTCCTATTGTGGGCGCGTCTCTGGTTACGAGATTTGGTTTGAATTGTATACAATTTCATTCACACTGGAGTCGAAAATGCCTGTCGGTGCAAACTTCGGGGCCTTACTGTGAACGAACGGCTGGACGTACGATGCTCCGGATGGTCTTAAAAAACTCGCAAGTTCAAGAACTATTTAAAACCGTAAAAATATTTACGTAAAAAAATGGTATAGGCGTTTTGAAAATTTCAACCCCTATTTTGAACCCCTTAGAGATGACTCACAGTAACGTCGAGCTTCGAGGACCAACTAGACGCCGAACGGAACATATAACCCGAATTTCATCAATTTTTTTTCATGGTAACTAAGAAAAGTGGCCCGTACGGCGTACGGCGTACGGCGTACGGCGGACAGACAGAAATATTTTTATTGCAGTTTTGGATTCTACATACCTTGAAACGTAAACCATCAAATTTTGAGGGGGGGTAAGAATTTTTTTTTTCATGCTCGATTCCAATGGTTCATTATTGAAAATAATAAACCAATATGATGAACAATACCATCGAAGCTAGAATTTTAAAAGAAACATTTAAAGGAGAACTTGTACTGTTGCCACATTTCCCAATGATTCAAACAGGTGCCATTCGAAATCAAACGTTCGCCGTTTCGGCGCGACTCGCATTTGCAGTAATAGTCAACAAATCAAGGAGACAATCGCTAAAATTGTGTGGATTAAATTTGGGAATACAATAGTCTTATGAGTCAGATGTTTGTTTCCAAAATTTAAAATTTTAATATTTGTCTCCCGAGCCTATGCGGCCTTGACAGTTGACATACAAGTGTCTTTCAGTTCAGGATATAGTGTAGAATCAAGAAACAGAGGAAACAAACGCGGTAAAATAAGTCAGAAGTTGGTTGCCAAATAGACTTGACATTTTAAAATTTGTCTGCTGAACCTACTAGTTCAGTTGGCAGACAAGTGCCTTTCAATTCAGGATATGATGCAGAATCAGATAATACTAGTGGGTCCACTGACCAGACGCATTTCGCAATTTTGAAAATAAGCTCACTGCCTATAAACCATGCTCAATAATATATATTTTTCGGAGCGGTTTATGGCTTAATATTTAGCAGTTGCTGTAAGGATGACTGGCAGAGCGTTGAAAGTAATTGTATTCGATTCAGCACGCCGGAAAACATGAAAAACTATACCAAACACACATTTTCTGACAGATGACAGAGATGACAGGCGTCGTTCCCTGGTACCATGGTGGCACCAAAACTACACAGAAAATTCTGGAGGCCTAAACACATTTTTCTGATAGATGGTACCACTGGTAACATGGTGGCACCAATAGCAAATTTGGAAGGCCGAATGAGGCTAGCCTCAAAGTTTCAAGCCAAAATACCCAAGATTGCGGCTTGCAGGGCAGTACAGACATACCCCGAAATGTTGACAAGTCAGAGGCATCTCTGACGTTCGGCAATAAGACGCAACACGCAAACGTGATCGTAAGATTTAGATTACTAAATTTAAAATTTCGGAATTTACAGAACGTTCCCACCCGAATTCAGCCGGCACATTTCATCCCACTTGACATTTATATTGTTAAAGAAATTGTGGTCAAATGGGTCACATTTCCCCCTTTTTTATTCCCATCTTCAACATACGCCACTTCCGAATAAGACCAGATCAGGTCATTAGACTCAAGAAATTCATCTCATACAAGTTGAAAAAATTAATTCGAAAAATACACCTTACACTTTTGGTAGAGGTCTTGAATCTGAATCCATCACCCATTTTATCAACTGAAATGGCCCATTTGGATCCATTAGGCGATCAGGGCTTTCCTGGGAGACGCACGAGGGTAGGTTTTGACCACAGAATTCAGTGGTCTTTAACGTAGGTGTTTCTGTACCGGTAAGTCATAAACCGTTGTGTAGTAATTTGCAGCTTTTTTCTTACCATTTTCGGATTCTATGTAGGTACCTTGAAACGCTTTCAAAATAATTGTATTAATGCTCGATTCCAAAGGTTCTTTATTGAAAATAATAACCCGAAAAAATAGTACTAATTTATCCCATAGATAGAAGAACAAAATCGCTGCAACTTATTACAGAACGGTGTATAATTTAAATAACTGTTTTCTGTGGTCAATACCTACCCTCTTGGACCCCCAGGAAAGCACTAAATCGAGTACTGGAGCCGGCCGGGCAGTTACAGTTTCATAAATATGCAGTGGATTCAAGAATGCTGTAATTAATAAGTTATTTGTTGATATTCATGAAGCGTGTGTTAAGCTACAAAAGTAGGTACCTACCAATTAGAAAAATAATAAATAACAATAATTCTTCCGATCAAATAATATCTTGGAACAACCAACTCGACTTCATACAGCTATCCGTGATGGATGCATACCATTTCATTCACGATCATACTGACGAAGGTTTTCGGTGCAAACTTCAGGGCCATAATGTGAACAAACGGCTGTACATACTCCAGGTGGTCTCAAAAAATTCCTAAGTTCGAGATCAATTTAAAAACGAGCCCTGAAATAACGGAGCCCTGAAAATTTCAACCCCTATTGGTTTATTATTCTGTGAATAATACACCTATGTATTCGCTCAGCAAAAAATTTTTATAACACCCCCTCAAAATTTTTTCTTTTCCTTTCAAGGTGCGTAGATTCCAAAAATGCTATGTCCGTCCGCCGTATCACATGTACCGGCTTCATTTTAGGTCTAAAAATTCGATCTTTCGCACACATGCTCCATTTAGGCCCTAGTTGTGTCCCGAAACTTTTCAGCCGGATCGGAATATACCGAGGGGTGTTATGGGTGAAAATGTGCACAAAAATAGGTACATACATACTTTTTGTGTTTTAGTAACATGTTAGTAAAATGAGCTTTTGAGGTATCGTTTTCCATGTTTTTGGGAACGAGAAGACCGAATATGAATTGGTGAAAACAATCAGAAATACTTATCTATTTAAATTATTTCACATGAAAGAAACAATAAATGAACAGCCAACATTTCTTTAGGTATGTCCAATAGAATAATAAAACCATGCGACAAGGACTTTGCAGCGTTTTTTTCTCCCCTTACAGCAGAGCTCCATGGACCATTCAGACCACAAATAGGACCCACAAACCGAATTTCATTAATTTGGGTTTATTATTATGAATAATGAACCTTTGGAATCGAGGACGAAAAAATAAAATTGTTAACCCCCCCCCCCCCTCCACCAAACCATTAAACTTTGAAAGTTTCCATTTCAAGGTATGTAGTATCCGAAAATGCAATAAAAAAAATTTCTGTCCGTCCGCTGTACGATGTATTTAGCACTTTTCTTAGCTACCATGTGATTCGATGCCAAATTTAATGATCTTTGGTTCTAGTGGTGGAAGGTAGGATGTACGGTTTGGAAGATATACCTAACTAAAAAATTTAGAAAGTGCCAAAATGTCGGTGTTTTTGCTCTCAAAATTTAAGCTCACTACCTGTGACCGTGCAAACGCAGATTCTTTTACTTAGCATCAACTGAAGGTATTAAACTTTTATTTAGCATCATCTGAAGGTACTAAAACGATTTCCGATTTTTCGTCAATTAATTCCTGGAAAAATCCTAATTTTATTGGCCTAGGATGTTCCTTATAGGTACGTATACGAATGTTTACTCTAATGAAACAGTGACGTTTTAATACATACATACACAGCTCAATTAATTTCCTTGCTGCAAGTTTATCCATCCAGAAATAGGTAGGGGATATGTGGGAGTTGAAAAATCGACCGTATTGGGTACTGTAGAGATGGATTCCAACAATTAAATTAAATGTCTTTTATAACCCTGAATTTTACCTCAATGGGTATATCCCGGGGGGAACTTTTTACTCGGACCTTACTCAATCTTTAGTCCCTGTAGACTTCGCATGATTACTATGAGAGGTGAAGAGCTAACTGGTCGAGTAAGCACAAGCTTTGAAAAGCTTCCATTGGTGCCCACCTGAGACGAGGACCAGTTGCCGCCAACTTTGGGGTTACTAAGATCTACATGGTCACCCCGGGCCACGATTCTACACTACCAGGTTAAATGCTTTCCCCACTAGAGATTTGGCAACAGCGCATGGTGCCATATTGATAGCACTATGTTCAATGTATACACAAGTGGGTTCTGCAATGATGTGAATTCAGATAATGTATACTTCGGGTGCCGTATTGATCTAAGAATGAAAAGATGCCATAATGATAGCATTATGGGATTTCATTTCTGTTTGCAATTTCAAGAAAAAAATTACACCCACCACTTTCTATCAATGTAATGGACCAGTATACACCTTAAAAATTCGATATATATTATTGGATTGCAAGGGTGCCACAATAACGCGTTATGTGCGGATGCCACTATGATAGCAGGATGTAAATATATACATATAATTTTTGGTGTCTTTCGGCAGTGAATTCAGGATGGTCTGAAACGGATTTTGGTATAAAAATCTTTCGGAAATTCGAGTTTTAAAAATTTTGAACCGAGAACAATAGCTTCCTTTTCTTCGAAAATTCGCTAAAATCAATCAATTTCATGAGCGACCAGTTTGATGGGTTCTGTTCTGAAATAAAAATTATGAAGGAGTCGTTCAAGGTTGTGATGGAGGAAAATCGCCAATTGAGGGACTTTACGGGAGTGCTGCAAGCGAAGGTTGATCTTTTGGAGCAAGATGCGAGGAAGAACGAAGTTGTAATTGATGGTATACCCGAGACTCCGAATGAAAATTGTTTGCAGATTGTTCAGGGGTTAGCGGAGGCTGTTAACGTTAATATTGTTCCTGTATCAGCTTTCCGATTTGGCCTAAAGCAGGATGGTAAGCAACGAAAGATATTGGCGAATCTGGGATCTGAAACTGCAAGAATTTCTCTAATAACGTCGGCAAGAAAGAAGGTGGATCTGACGGCAAAATCTCTCGTTAACTCGTGGCCTGATCATCGTCTCTACGTGAATGAGAACCTAACGCACCTCCGTCGTGAGTTACTCCGTAAAACTAAATTGAAAGCTAGAGAGAAGAACATTAAGTTTGTTTGGGTAAAAAATTTTAAAATCTATACAAGGAAACAAGAGAACGATAAGGTTTTGCAAATCCGAGCCGAGGAAGATATACTAAAGTTGTGACATTGGGAATAAGATATCCTTGCAGGGAATATATAAGGTTTATATTTGTAGGGAATAGGACGGTTTTTTTGGGATACTATTTTCCACTATATGGTTACGTTAAATTTTGTAAATAATGTTGACAATAATGAATTAGTTGTAAATTGCCAGACGTAAGAAAAAATAGATACATTTATGGAGAAGGTGAACATGGATAATTTTTTATTAGTTCATATGAATATAAGATCATATAATAAGAATTTTGATCATTTCTGTGCATGGCTGGACACAGCATCTTGCAGGCCCGACTTCATCGTATTGTCTGAGGTATGGGGTGGTTCTAATTGTCTCATAAATAGATTACCAGGGTATGAGGAGTTCATCACATCTAGGCATAGGAACAGAAATGATGGGGTTATTTTTTATGGTAAGGAAGGAATTGATTATTATGTCACTGAAACAAGCATTCGCGAGGCCTCTGCTCTGAAAATTGAGTTTTCTGTGAATAATAAAGAAGTAATTATATACGGTATATATAGATCGCCAAGTGCGGATGTGAATATGTTTATTGATACTCTTGAAACTGAACTGTTAGCTGTAGATAGGGGTAAACTTTGCTATGTGGTGGGGGATTTTAATATCGATTGGCTATCTGAAGACAGTGCGGTGGTTCGGAAATATCAGGAGGTTCTTTATTCTTTGGGATTTGTTAATGTTGTAACCTGTCCTACAAGGTGTGACGATATTACAGCGACTTGTATAGATCACATTTTAGTGAGGCACACAAATTTGGATATCTCTTCAGGTGTTATTCAGACAACGCTTACTGATCACTATGCGACCACTCTTGCATTCTCGCTCGGCTGCAAAGGGGTGAATATTAGGGCGCCATTAACCTTTAGAACCGTTAATTACAATGCATTACGGAAGCTGTTGAGTGGTATTGATTGGTCGGCTGTGTACTGTGATGAGGTTAACAGCTCTGTGGATGCTCTTGTGGATTTGATCATTGATTGTTTGAGTGAAGCTTCCCAGGTAAATCAAAATACCGGTAGGAATAAGAAATTAACACCGTGGATTTCCCAAGGCCTAATTGTGTCAATTAGAAAACGCGATAAGTTGGCGGGTGTTTCGCGTAGACAGCCGTTTAATCTACAATTGAAGAATTACCTAAGGGTCTACCGCAACAAACTTAAAATTCTTATAAAAAACGCTGCAAAGTCCTTGTCACATGGGTTTATTATTCTATTGGAGTTCTAGAGATTTTTGTTGGCTGTTAAATGTATTGTTTCTTTCATGTGGAATGATTGAAATAGCTATTTCTGATGATTTTCACCAATTTTGGCCCCCAAAACATGGAATAGGTACGCTTTTTTTTTTTTAAGATCATCTTTGATCATTGGTAGTGGCATTTAATGGTCTTGATTCACCTGTTTACACTTTTTCCAATGTTATTGTACACATTGATGGTGATTTCAGACAGTTTTCCAGGTTTTTGACTCATAAAAAACCAATTTTGGGAGCTGAACCTTTGGTAAAACCTCAATTTCCGCGTCTTTGGTCAAAATCGACTTCATATTCGGTCTTCTCGTCCTCAAAAACATGGAAAAAGATACCTCAAAAGCTCATGTTACTAACATATTGTTAAAACGCAAAAGTACCTATTTTTATACACATTTTCACTCATAACACCCCTGGGTATATTCCGATCGGGCTGAAAAGTTTCGGGACACAACTAGAGCCCAAATGGAGCATGTGTGCGAAAGAACGACTTTTTTAGACCGAAAATGAAGCCTGTACACGTGATACGGCGTACGGCGTACGGCGTACGGCGGACGGCGGACGGACATTGCATTTTTGGAATCTACGCACCTTGAAACGGAAAAGAAAAAATTTTGAGGGGGTGTTATACAAATTTTTTGCTGAGCGAATACATAGGTGTATTATTCACAGAATAATAAACCAAAAAGCTAAGCAACTATTTTTCAAATCAAAGCTAATAGAGGCAGGAGGTGACCCGAAGAAATTATGGCAGGTGATTAATATGGCAATTGGTCGAGGTAGAAAGGAGACGACCGTATGCCCGATGGTTCAAGAGCGACTTAAAGATTGCACAGGTTCTATCCAAGATGTAACCGAGCAAGTGTCTAACGATCTTAATAAGTATTTCTCAGAAATTGGTAGTAATCTGGCTGCAAAAATTGTTAAACCTGCGACATAGCTACTTTTGTGCTGAACTCTCCAGTTCAATGCCGTTTTGTTATTCCAGAGATGACTGAAGACAACCTGCTCTCGGTCGTTGGCCTATTAAAGGGTGGGTCGTCTCCTGGTTATGATGGAATCTCGTCCCGTGTGCTGAAGGAGAACATGGAAACTTTGAAGGCCCCTTTACTGCATGCTTTCAATCTGAGCATAAGAACGGGTGTTTTCCCTGAAGCCTTCAAGGAAGCTAAGGTCGTTCCCCTATTTAAGGGAGGTGATCGTTCCGATGCCTCAAATTTCTTCCTCCGAACCGACTTCCGACGACGAGCTACCGCCAGTTCTCGCCCGTAGAGCACACCCGGCCGACACCTCGACCCCGCTCAACCGACAGCCTTCGCCTTCACCTCGCGGCGCACGACGAACCCGACGTCACGAAACTCGCTGCTCTCGCCGATCGCCTCATACCCTTCGCCCCCCCTCCTCGAGTGGCTACCGTCACCGAAGAGGTTCGTGTGATTCGAACAGACGACAACAGCGACCGCCGACGCAGCCACGACCGACCACACGCCGCACGACGAACCGCTCGTGTTTCTACTGCCGCACATGGGACCCCCGAGCACAAAAATGCCGCACCCCATGCACCTGGCGCCCGCAACAACGCCCCGCCCGATCAGCCGCCACGGCCGACCCCACGCACTCAACCTACATCCCGGCTCTTCAAACGCCGCAAACGTACCGCCCCCAACGACAACGACCCGGACAGCCACAACGGACCACCGCAACCACCGCAACCAGCACACGCAACCCCCACGCCCGACAACCGCCACCGCAACGGCACGAAGAACAAAATTTAACTAAATACGTTACTTAAATTCTGGGGGGAGCAGTGTTGTGATCCGCTGCTCCTCCCCTCTGATCATGTCAGGGGGCTATAAAAGAGCCAGGTGCAACCAATAAATGAACCATTCTCAATCAAGCGATCGACTCGTCTGTTCCATCCTCAATCACTACAGGTTCATTATTCTATCTCCGTTGAAGGGAAACCTATACAGGTAAATTATTACACAACGGTTTAGGTAGGTACCTAGTAACGAGTACGGGGTTAGGTACTAACCTACGGAGGGTCCAAGATCTACATAATATCTGTAGAATAGTGCATATGTTATTTAGGAGGTTTATCTATACAGAGAGCTGTGATCTGTAACAGAAGGGTATTCTGTACAAAATAGTAAACCCAAATTTTGAGGGGGGGTTAGATTTTTTTTTTTTTTTCATGCTCGATTCCAATGGTTTATTAAACCAATATACAGGGTGTCTCACTTATGATCCGAAAATTTTTAACCACGTGTTCTACAACCAATTTCCAACAAAAAGTGTCCCATGAAGTTTTTTTTAAAAACCACTAAAAACCTGAGTTTTTTCAATGTTAAGATTTTTTTCGTGTTTTCGACCTTTGGTCACTGAAAAGGTCATAACTCCCTTAATATGAAAAGTAAAACCAAATCTAAGTAAACCGTTGGAAAGAGCGTTAAATTTCCCGTCTTTTGAGCCTCTAACAAAAATTTTTTGAAGGGAACTTGAGAGTGAAAAATGAGCCTGAAAAGTTAATTTCGTCAATTCTTGAAAACTGCCTGTTTTTCAAACGATCATTAGGCCCCATAATTCTGGTGATTGGTCATAGCCTGTAAGCCTAAAAAATGCGCAAAAGCCTCAGCTTTCCAACGGTATAGTCAGTTTTTATTTTTTAGAGGGAACGTTTTTGAGAAAATTGAGTTTTTATGCGAAAAAACGTGTGTTTTCAGGCACATTTGAGGGTTTTTTCTTGGGGAAAAAAGTAGGTACTGCATGACTAACCACTGATGACTTTGGAGGCGGATTCACGTATTTTTTTACGCTGAATCTAATGGTGACATACCCAGAGCTTCCTACCAACGCCGCTCGTCTGTCGATGGGATTGTATGCGAAAAAACGTGTGTTACACAGAGTGAGGTTTGTTTCTGTTGTTTGTTGTGATGCCCTCTTCTTAGCGTTGATAAGAAAATCGTCATGAGGAAAACATCTACGTACAAAGTCTCTCTATTCGACCGAGTTCACCATCACGTTCAATCCGTTCTTCCGTTGCGTTCGATCCAGTTTCCTGTGTTGAAAATTTTCAAGTTTTTCTTTCAACTATGGCTCTATGAACTGACTGGGTATGTCACCATTAGATTCAGCGTAAAAAAATACGTAAATCCGCCTCCAAAGTCATCAGTGGTTAGTCATGCAGTACCTACTTTTTTCCCCAAGAAAAAACCCTCAAATGTGCCTGAAAACACACGTTTTTTCGCATAAAAACTCAATTTTCTCAAAAACATTACCTCTAAAAAATAAAAACTGACTATACCGTTGGAAAGCTGAGGCTTTTGCGCATTTTTTAGGCTTACAGGCCAATCACCAGAATTATGGGGCCTAATGATCGTTTGAAAAACAGGCAGTTTTCAAGAATTGACGAAATTAACTTTTCAGGCTCATTTTTCACTCTCAAGTTCCCTTCAAAAAATTTTTGTTAGAGGCTCAAAAGACGGAAAATTTAACGCTCTTTCCAACGGTTTACTTAGATTTGGTTTTACTTTTCATATTAAGGGAGTTATGACCTTTTCAGTGACCAAAGGTCGAAAACACGAAAAAAATCTTAACATTGAAAAAACTCAGGTTTTTAGTGGTTTAAAAAAAACTTTAAGGGACACTTTTTGTTGGAAATTGGTTGCAGAACACGTGGTTAAAAATTTTCGGATCATAAGTGAGACACCCTGTATAATAAAAACCACAGTCATGCAGCATGGCTATAAGAGCGAATTTTCGAAGAAATAACCACGTTCCTTAATCTTCAAAGTGCTCCAGTTTGAGAACGGAATGAGATATCGCAATTCTGATTTCACCATCGTGTTCAGCGTACAAAAACCTTTAAAATGAGGGGTCACTTGTTAGAAAATAACATTTTGGGGATTTTTGGGTAATTTTTGCGCACTTTAAATGCTCTAATTTGAGAACGGATCAAGATATCTAAAATCCGATTCCACCATCGTGTTCAGCGTGCAAAAACCTTTAAAATGAGGGGTCACTTGTTGGAAAATAACATTTTGGGGATTTTTGGGTAATTTTTGCGCACTTTAAATGCGCCAAAACCCTCCTTAGAGTAGGCCAATTTCGCCCATCTTCGAACTTAGCCTTTCGATTGCCAAGATAGATTTTTTGAGCAAATTTGAGCTGTTTATCTCAATTCTATCGAGAGTTATCGTCTGGAGTGACACATATATATATAAATATATATATATACATATAAAAAAGTGTTAAATTTCAGGAATCGTTTTAGAATGGTCTGAAACGGATTTCTATGAAGAAAATTTCCAAAAATTTATATTATTTAAATTTCGAAGCCATTGCAATAGCTTCATTTTCTTTGAAAATTCGCTAAAATGATTAATAATAAATTTCATTACCGCGGCCTATTCGGTGTATTGGTAAATCCTGAGGAAGGATTTGAGGGTCGACAGACGACGGATTGCTCGCATTCCTAGACGAAAAACCCAAGACCAAACAACCGTCTGCAGAGCGCAAAACGGAGACTCGATGACAGCTTTAAAGGAATCAGCCACGGAAAAAATCAAGTTCGGAAAAAAAGGGGAAAAAATGTTCTCAAGACGAGTCGAGTGGACGGCTGTGAGGGGAGTTTGCGTGAAATGGATGTCGAGTGCGAGGCGCCAGATGATGAGAGGTGGAGATTTACTGAGTCTGTTGTGGGGTCGACTTGAGAGACGGCGGATCGTTGAGTGTAGCTGGGCCAGATGACGTGTTAAAGGGTCGCTCGACGCCCCAATTCGTCAGAATGTCGAAATGGCAGACGCGTATCTGTCATCGGCTGAGCTCGGATCAGTGCAGTAAGTGCACTTGAAAACCTCGAAAAACTGTCGAAATGTGCACTTGAATTATGCGCTTATAACATGTACTACAGTGACTGTGTTCCCAAATGGGGACCCAAGCTGTGTATGGAAGAATGACTGATATTTTTGACCAAAATTTAACGTAAACTTAAGGATGAAACTTGTTTAGAACATCAATTTTTCCACTCTTTTGTTCAAAAATCGACATCGACATCTCAAAAATCGATCTCTTGCCACAGAACGGGCCTTTGCTCGTATTTATTTTTTTAATTTTTTTTTTTAGTGAAAGTAGATTCCATCCTGAGAATTTTGAGTCCAACCGCACTCTCCTACGATAAGTAGTTATTTTTCTGTGGGTTTTCAATTATTCCAGAGGTTCCTACGGCACAGTCGGCAGGGGGGGTCCCGCCGTGGCGAGTGGGGTGCAATGACGTAGGAACCTCTGGAATCATTGAAAAATCATAGAAACATAACTGCTTATCGTACCTTATCGTAACGGATCAGTATCGTGTGCACTTGAAAACCTCGAAATATGCATTTAAACCGCACGTGCAAACCTCGAAAACTGTCGAAAAGTGCACTTAAATTATGGGCTTACAACGTGTGCAGTGAAATATATTATGCACTTATGCCTAATGGATACATCCGTGTATTTTGAATAGTGCCATGTATAAATCACAACACTTACATTTAAAATAGCTTCTTGCCATATAATGGGCTATTTGTAGCATTTATTTATATTTATTACTTTAAAAAAATGAAATTAGATTCCATCCTGAGAATTTTGAGTCCAACCGCACTCCCCTACGATAAGTAGTTCTTTTTCTGTGGTTTTTCAAAATTTCCAGAGGTTCCTACGTCACAGTTGGCAGGGGGGGCCCCGCCGTGGCGAGTGGGGTGCAATGACGTAGGATCCTCTGGAATCATTGAAAAATCATAGAAAAACGCTGCAAATCCCTGCACAACGGTTTATTATTTTGTATAGAATACCCTCCTGTTACAGATCACAGCTCTATGTATAGATAACCCTTCTATATAATATGATATGTACCTACTATTCTATTATATAAATATTATGTAGATCGCAGACCCTCCGTAGGTTAGTACCTAACCCCGTACTCGTTACTAGGTACCTACCTAAATCACGAGTTAAATGTTGCTAAAATAATTCTGCCGATGACAAACAGTACCTAACAAAAAGAAACACACATAATGAAGTTCTGAAAAGAAATATTGTTGATGAGGAGTGAAAAAAGTTGCAAAAGTACCTACCAACAAACTCCAGCCCCTTCTACGTAGATGGTATAATGAACCGTTGTGTAATAATTTACCGTTGAGTAATAATTTACCCATCAATAATACTTCAACGTTTGTTCAAGTTTCACTACCTACCAACAAACTCCAAAAGAGCCATCATTTTTCAAATGAAATAATATCACAGAACAACCAACTCGACTTCATACTCCGCCAATATAATCAGGTGATCCCTACCAATGATTGGCCGTATTCACAAATTCCTATTGTGGGCGCGTCTCTGGTTACGAGATTTGGTTTGAATTGTATACAATTTCATTCACACTGGAGTCGAAAATGCCTGTCGGTGCAAACTTCGGGGCCTTACTGTGAACGAACGGCTGGACGTACGATGCTCCGGATGGTCTTAAAAAACTCGCAAGTTCAAGAACTATTTAAAACCGTAAAAATATTTACGTAAAAAAATGGTATAGGCGTTTTGAAAATTTCAACCCCTATTTTGAACCCCTTAGAGATGACTCACAGTAACGTCGAGCTTCGAGGACCAACTAGACGCCAAACGGAACCTATAACCCGAATTTCATCAATTTTTTTTCATGGTAACTAAGAAAAGTGGCCCGTACGGCGTACAGACAGAAATATTTTTATTGCAGTTTTGGATTCTACATACCTTGAAACGTAAACCATCAAATTTTGAGGGGCGGTAAGAATTTTTTTTTCATGCTCGATTCCAATGGTTCATTATTGAAAATAATAAACCAAAAATAACTCGTGATTTATGTAGGTACTTAGTAACGAGTATTTCAACAGAAGGGTGAATGAAATCGAATTGTATACATTTAACCCAGATGTCATCACCAGGGACGCGCTAACAATTGGGAATTGGCCCGAGATAAAATCATTGCTAGGGATCACCTGATTATATTCAGGGAGTATGAAGTCGAGTTGGTTGTACTGTGATATTATTTCATTTGGAAATTGATGACTCTTTTGGAGTTTGTTGATAGGTAGTGAAACTTGAACAAACGTTGAAGTATTATTGATGGGTAAATTATTACACAATGGTAAATTATTACACAACGGTAAATTATTACACAACGGTTCATTATACCATCTACGTAGAAGGGGCTGGAGTTTGTAGGTAGGTACTTTTGCAACTTTTTTCACTCCACATCAACAATTTCCCTTCAGAACTTCATTATTTGCGTTTCTTTTTGCCGTTTTAGGTACTGTTTGTCATCGACGGAATTAGTTTAGCAACATTTAACTCGTGATTTAGGTAGGTACATAGTAACGAGTACGGGGTTAGGTACTAACCTACGGAGGGTCCGCGATCTACATAACATGTATATAGAGTAGTAAATATTATGTAATATAGACGGGTTATCTATACAGTGAGCTGTGATCTGTAACAGAAGGGTATTCTGTACAAAATAATAAACCGTTGTGCAGGGATTTGCAGCGTTTTTCTTTTACGTTTCATGGTGAGTAGATTCCGAAAATGCAATTTCCGTCCGCCGTGTCATCGATGTCTACCTTAATTTTCGGTCTAAAAAATTCGTTCTTTCGCACACAGGCTCCATTTGGGCCCTAGTTGTGTCCCTAAACTTTGCAGACCGATCGGACTACACACATGGGTATGTTATGGGTGAAAAATGGGTGTAAAAATAGGGTTTTTTGGTATTTTAGTAACATGAGCACGTGAGCTATCGTTTTCCATCTTTTTTAGCACGAGGAGCCCGAATAAGAAGTCGATTTTGAGCAAAGAGTGGAAAATTGAGGTTCTAACGAAGTTTTATCTCTTAAAATTCAATATTTATCGGTTAAAACCCTGTGAAAATGGCTGTGTACACCAGAAATTCGTATGATAACACAGGAGGTAGTAAGCAAAACAATTCCATGATGAGTTCAATGGTTGAAGTCAGTTTGTCAAAAATAGCAGTCTAATTCGAGTTCTTGGTGCCAAATTGATATGAGAACATCAAAAACGGCTACTTCAATGTTACACTATGAAAGAAATTACGTTTACTACTACACATGAAAGAAACAATAAATGCATTTTTCATGTCCAACATTTTTGTATGTCCAATAGAATAATAAACCCATGTGACAAAGGATTTTACAGCGTTTTATTCATAAGACTCCTACACCCGCTAATTTGAATTGTTTGCTGGTCCCCTTGCACATGCGAATTACATCCATGAATCTAAATACCTCAGTGCCTAGTGGACGTATTTCGAATTACGTCCAAGAATCTGAAGTACCAAATGGACGTAATCCGAATTAAGTCCATGAATCTGAAGTACCTAAGCACCTACCTAGTGGATGTAATTCAAATTAAGTCCATAAAAAAATCTTAAGTGCCAAATGGACTTAATTAGAATTACGACCATGAATCTGAAGTATCTACCTACCTAATGGACGTAATTCGAATTACGTACATGAATCTGAAGACCTAAGTACCTTGTGGACGCTTAAGTGCCTAATGGACGTAACTAGAATTACGTCCATGAATCTGAGTAAGTTCGAATTACGTACATGAATCTGAAGACTTAAGTACCTTGTGGACGTAATTCAAATTAAGTCCATAAATCTTAAGTGCCTAATGGACGTAATTAGAATTGCGTCCATGAATCTGACGTACCTAATGGACGTAATGCGAATTACGTACATGAATCTGAAGACCTAAGTACCTAGTGGACGTAATTCAAATTAAGTCCATAAATCTTAAGTGCCTAATGGACGTAATTAGAATTGCGTCCATGAATCTGACGTACCTAATGGACGTAATGCGAATTACGTACATGAATCTGAAGACCTAAGTACCTAGTGGACGTAATTCAAATTAAGTCCATAAATCTTAAGTGCCTAATGGACGTAATTAGAATTGCGTCCATGAATCTGACGTACCTAATGGACGTAATGCGAATTACGTACATGAATCTGAAGACCTAAGTACCTAGTGGACGTAATTCAAATTAAGTCCATAAATCTTAAGTGCCTAATGGACGTAATAAGAATCACGTCCAAGAATCCGAAGTGCCTAATGGACGTAATTCGAATTACGTACATGAATCTGAAGACTTAAGTACCTTGTGGACGTAATTCAAATTAAGTCCATAAATCTTAAGTGCCTAATGGACGTAATTAGAATTGCGTCCATGAATCTGACGTACCTAATGGACGTAATGCGAATTACGTACATGAATCTGAAGACCTAAGTACCTAATGGACGTAATTCGAATTACTTCCATGAATCTTAAGTGCCTAATGGACGTAATAAGAATCACGTCCAAGAATCCGAAGTGCCTAATGGACGTAATTAGAATTACTTACATGAATCTGAAGACCTAAGTACCTTTTGGACGTAATTCGAATCACGTCCATAAATCTTAAGTGCCTAATGGACGTAACTCGAATCACGTCCAAGTTAGTATCTTAAGTACCTAATGGACGTAACTCGAATCACGTACATGAATCTGAAGTACCTAATGGACGTAATTCGAATTACGTATTACATGAATCTGAAGTACCTAAGTACCCACCACGTGTTCTGATTGGCCTGCCAACGGAAAACTGTTCGATTTATCGAATGTATGGATCCAACCGCATAGAATGTTTGCCTTTTCTGTTTTCCAGGAGTTTTCCAAGTGATCGATTTATCGAGAGCTGACTGTATCGAAAATAATGTAACCGTTCAACCCCGAATAGTTTGTGAGTCCGCCATTAGGGAGGCGGAGCTGGGAGACCTGCGCAAGTCCGACCCCGGCGAAGGCGGATCGTCTTCCCGCAAAAGGGAAGCTGCGACGGCACAAGTGGGGAGGACCCCAGCGTCACGAAAAAGGGGGCCGGTCGCCCCCCACCAAGTGGGGGGGAAAACAAACCGGGAGTCACCAGCATCCTTTTTGTTTGTATATCAGTCTGAATCCCTTGTATACACAACTAAGTGGTTGACCTTAGGCTACGACCCTACGAGGCCTTTCCCTCCGACAAAACTCTTGTTTGTAGTGTAATAAATGTTTATGTAGATTTTTCTCCGTTTCCTTCAAAGAGCGGATACGCGGAGTATACACACGAAAAGGGGGAACGTTTTAGCAGGGGGCGGGCGGAGGGGGTGGGTCTGCAATGATCAAGTCCGAAGGTGTGTCAGTGCACCAAAGCATCTCGATTCAACACCATTTGCACCATCACCATGTACACCAAAGCGTCCTCGTCCCGACGGACGGCGCCAAAGTCGAGGGCGCCGCTTTGTCGCAGATGGCGCCGCCCAAGAAGTCCGGAACGAGGCGCCAGGAGAAGCCGCCCTACTCCTACATAGCTCTCATCGTAATGGCCATTCAGGTTAGTCATAGTTTTGTGTTTAAATTTAAATTTCGATAGGATGTCCATGTGCCAAAATTAGAACATTTCGACCGCTCAATTTGACATTTTAGCTTGGTATATTTAGAAAGGTACTTATAAAAAAAGTCAAATCTAAGTTTTATGACTCAAAATTCGCTTAAAATTGATGAAAACGGGTAGGTAAATTTTCATCATATTTTTATATGGGTAGTAGCCCTTTAGTTAATTATATTTAAATTTGCCAAAATTAGAAAATGCCGATCTTTCAATTTGATATTTCACTTATTCAAAAGTGCAGATTCCTGTAAAAAAGAAAAAACGCTGCAAAGTCCATGTCGCATGGGTTTATTATTCTATTGGACGTACCTACAGAAATGTTGAAAATACTTTTATTCTTTCCCGAGCAATAATTGAAATAGTTAATTTTTACGGTTTCCACCAATCTTGGCCCCCAAAAACACGAATTAGGCTCCTATTTTTATAAATTATCTTTGATCATTGATAGTGCCTTTGTCTTGATTCACCTTTTGATACTACTTCTAGTTTTATTATACGAGTTTATGGTGATTTCAGACAATTTACCAAGTTTCTGACCCATAAAAAACGAATTTTGGGAGCTGAAACTTCGTTAGAATCTCAATTTTCCACTTTTTAGTCAAAATCGACTTCATACTCTGTCTTCCCTTCCTAAAAAACATAGAAAAAGATACGTCAAAAGCTCATTTTACTAAATCACCAAAAAAACCCATTTTTCACTCATAACACCCCTGGGTATATTCCGATCGGGCTGCAAAGTTTCGGGACACAACTAGGGCCCAAATGGAGTATGTGTGCGAAAAACGATTTTTTTAGATTTAGACCGAAAATAAAGTAGATATAGATGATACAGCGTACGGCGGACGGACATTGCATTTTGGTTTATTATTCTGTGAATAATACACCTATGTATTCGCTCAGCAAAAAAAGTTTATAAAAACCAGTCAAAGATTTTTATTTTACGTTTCAAGGTGCGTAGATTCCAAAAATGCAATGTCCGTCCGCTGTATCATCCATATCTACTTTAGTTTCGGTCTAAAAATGTCGTTCTTTCGCACACATGCTCCATTTGGGCCCTAGTTGTGTCCCAAAACTTTGCAGCCTGATGGGAATATACCCAGGGGTGTTATGAGTGAAAAATGAATGTGAAAATTGGGTTTTTGGTGTTTTAGTAACATGAGCTTGTGACGTATCGTTTTCTGTGTTTTTAAACACGAGAAGACCGAATATGAAGTCGATTTTTACCAAATAGTGGAAGACTGAGGTTCTAACGAAGCTCCAATCTTAAAATATGTTAAATTTTGGTCCAAAATCGTCGTTCTTCCGCACACAGTTTGGGTCCCCATTTGGGAGCAAATTTGGGTCCTAGTTGTACTCCGAAGCTGGACAACCCGATCGGAATGTATACAGAGGGGTGTTATGGGGGGAAAATGAGTGTAAAAATAAAGTTTTTCGAGGTTTTTTTGGAGGTTTTAGTGAACATGAGCTTGTGAGGTATCGTTTTCCGTGTTTTTTGGGGCGAGAAGACGGAATATGAAATTGATTTTGAACAAAAAGTGAAGAATTGAGGTTGTAACGAAGGTTAAGATACCGAAATTCATTTTTTTATGAGTCATAAACCTGGGAAATTGTCTGGAATCACCATACATTTGTATAGGTAATAACACTAGAATTCGCGTCAACAGTTGAATCAGGACAATTAAATGGCACTATCAATTATCAAAGATAATTATTTGTAAAAAATAATAGGAGACTAAATTCTTGTTTTTGGGGGCCAAAATTGGTAAAAGCCATCAAAAATAGCTATTTCATATTGCAGATAAATATGAAAGAAATGAACAAGAACAACCAAAATTTCTGTAGGTATGTCCGATATTATTATATCATTGCAAGGGATCACCTGATTATAATCACGTATGGCTTCATGAAGTCGAGTTGGTTCTTTTGTGATATTATTTCATTTGAAGAATGATGGCTCTTTTGATATTGTTGATAGGTAGGTACTTTTATTATAACTTGAACAAAAGTTGCGCTTCATGAATAATAACAAATTTATTAATGATTGAATTAGTGAATCCACCGCATTTTTATGAAACTGTAATTCTCCGGCCGGCTCCAGCATTCGATTTAGTGCTTTCCTGGGAGGAGCTCGAGGGTATTGATTACAGAAAACAGTGATCGACGCAAATCGTTGTGTAATAATTTGCAGCGGTTTTACCTTGTAGCCAAGATCGTCTCTAATGACACCATACATAAATAATTACTTAGGCAGGTATACGTGAAAAATATGTAAATCGCTAAAATCCACGGATGGATTCAAATTGCTCTGAAACGGAAGAGAATCTAAAAATTATAATTCTATCACGAAAAAGAACCAAAAGAAGAGGAAGAGATAAATAATAAAAGATACCTATTTTATTCTAAAACCAAGTTGGGATTGTTGATAGGCGTCTCCAGCTAAGCGGCTGACGCTGAGCGAGATCTACACGTTCCTGCAACAGCGGTTCCCGTTCTTCAGGTGAGTTTCTTTAATAATAATAACAAATAACAACAATTAAATGCTGCTGTGGCTGTGTGTGGTTAGTTTGACATAACATACAATCATGAATGATGGCTCATTCGAATATTAAAAACGCTGCAAAGTCCTTGTCACATGGGTTTATTATTCTATTGGTCCACCAATTTTGGCCCCCAAAACACGAATTAGGTACGCTCCTTTTTTCTTTTCTTTTTTTCTAAAACTATATTCGATCATTGGTAGTGCCATTTAATCGTCTTGATCCACATGATGACACTTTTTCTAGTGTTATTCTACAAATTGATGGTGATTTCAGACGATTTCCCAGGTTTTTGACTCATAAAAAATCAATTTTGGGAGCTGAACATCTGGTAGAACCTCAATTTTCCACTCTACGGTCAAAATCGACTTCATATTCGGTCTTTTCGTCCCCAAAAACATGGAAAACGAGACCTCAAAAGCTCATGTTACTAACATGTAACTAAAACACAAACAGTACATATTTTTGTGCACATTTTCACTCATACCATCCCTGGGTATATTCCGATCGGGCTGAAACGTTTCGGGACACAACTAGGGCCCAAATGGAGCATGTGTGCGAAAGAACGAATTTTTTAGACCGAAAATGAAGCCTGTACACGTGATACGGCGAACGGCGTATGGCGTACGGGGGATGGACATTGCATTTTTGAAATCTACGCACCTTGAAACGGAAAAGAAAAAATTTTGAGGGGGTGTTATACAAATTTTTTGCTGAGCGAATACATAGGTGTATTATTCACAGAATAATAAACCAAAAGGATCGTACCTAATTCAAGTTTTGGGGGCCAAAATTGGTGGAAAACACTAGAAATAGCTATTTCAATTATTTTACATGAAAGAAACAATAAATGAACAGCCAACATTTCTGTAGGTACGTCCAGTAGAATAATAAACCCATGTGACAAGGACTTTGGAGCGTTTTTGAAATCTACGCACCTTGAAGGGTAAAAAAAAAATTGGGGGGGTTTTATGTTTTTGCTGAGCTAATAACTAGGCGTGTATTATTCACGGAATAATCGAGTTATGATAGACGCAATACGCGGCGATGTGACTCGTGCCAGAGTACTAGTACATCGTCTGTAACACCACCCGCCCCAAGATGGTACGATTACGAACTTACTGTCAGACCTTAAGAACATTCAAAATGACATGCGGGCACTTGAGAAAGAGCACTCGCAGCATCGTTGCGGGAGTTGGTTTCTAAAATCGGCCCCACGGAAATTGAGAGGGTTAAGAGTGACTGCGAGTCGATGCGGCAAACAGTAGACACACTTCTCGAAGAGATGAACTCGCTAAGGACTCAAGCTCGCCTGACAGGTTTTCAACTTTTGACTGACAGTACACGGGACAAACCCGCCGTTGATAAAATACCGAAATACATCGAAGACGAAATAATAATAGGTTCGTTTTCCATGTTTTTGGGGACGAGAAGACCGAATATGAAGTCGATTTTGACCAAAGAGTGTAAAATTGTGATTCTGACGAAGTTTCAGCCTTGAATTTACGTTATATTTTGGTCTAAAATCGTCGTTCTTCCGCACACAGATTGGGTCCCCATTTGGGAACACATTTGGCTCCTAGTTGTGCTCGAAAGCTCGGCAGCCCGATCGGAATGTACAGAGGGGTGTTATGGGAGAAAAATGTGTTTAAAAATATGGTTTTCGTACGAACTAAATCACTCGCGAAGAAATCGTGGAAACCCATTTCAAAGAAAAACGGAGTTATTGAAAAATAGTCTATTTCCACTAATACACGAAAAAAAACGCACCAGAAAAAAACACTGTTATACCGGTTTTGGTGATCAAACCATCGTCAGTAACACATAATACTGTTACTGACGATGGTTTGATCACCAAAACCGGTATAACAGTGTTTTTTTTCTGGTGCGTTTTTTTTCGTTTATTAGTGGAAATAGACTATTTTTCAATAACTCCGTTTTTCTTTGAAATGGGCTTTCGTTGTTTTCTTGAGGTTTTAGTGAACTTGAGCTTGTGAGGTATCGTTTTCCACGTTTTTTAGGGGGAGAAGACCGAATATGAAGTTGATTTTGACCAAAGAGTGAATAATTGAGGTTGTAACGAAGGTTCAGCTCCCGAAATTCATTTATTATGAGTCAAAAACCTGGGAAATTGTCTGAAATCACCATAAATTTTGTATAATAACACTAGAAGTAGTAACAACAGGTGAACCAAGACAATTAAATGGCACTACTAATGATCGAAGATAGTCTGGGAACAAAAAAGAAGAAAAAAAAACCAGTCATGCAGCATGACTTAATGAGCGAATTTTCAAAGAAATATTCGAATTAATGGCTATGGTTTTGAATAAAGGAAAACTTCGGTCTAAAATTTGGTTTTCTATGTATATTCTCTTCGTATTTATTTTAATTTGTACGTTTTGTCCATCCTGATTCTACCGTTTGTTTATTACGTAATTGTACTAAGTGCTTATTTATTTGATCGCTGTGGGTAAATTCAAGGAGTTGTACTAATCGTTTGCCTCCCCCTTTTTTGCTTCGAACTCTCGTCTTCAATTAATACTTCTCACATATTTCAATCTGACCACTCTAAGGGGGTGGGGGGGGGGGGGGGGGGTAAGAGTTTAAAGATTATCCTAGTTTTGGGTAATTTTTGCGCACTTTAAATGCTCTAATTTAAGAACGGATTTAGATATCTAAAATCCGATTTCACTATCGTGTTCAGCGTGCAAAAACCTTTAAAATGAGGGGTCACTTGTTAGAAAATAACATTTTGGGGATTTTTGGGTAATTTTTGCGCACTTTAAATGCTCTAATTTGAGAACGGATCAAGATATCTAAAATCCGATTCCACCATCGTGTTCAGCGTGCAAAAACCTTTAAAATGAGGGGTCACTTGTTGGAAAATAACATTTTGGGGATTTTTGGGTAATTTTTGCGCACTTTAAATGCTCTAATTTGAGAACGGATCAAGATATCTAAAATCCGATTCCACCATCGTGTTCAGCGTGCAAAAACCTTTAAAATGAGGGGTCACTTGTTAGAAAATAACATTTTGGGGATTTTTGGGTAATTATTGCGCACTTTAAATGCTCTAATTTGAGAACGGATCAAGATATCTAAAATCCGATTCCACCATCGTGTTCAGCGTGCAAAAACCTTTAAAATGAGGGGTCACTTGTTGGAAAATAACATTTTGGGGATTTTTGGGTAATTTTTGCGCACTTTAAATGCGCCAAAACCCTCCTTAGAGTAGGCCAATTTCGCCCATCTTCGAACTTAGCCTTTCGATTGCCAAGATAGATTTTTTGTGCAAATTTGAGCTGTTTATCTCAATTCTATCGAGAGTTATCGTCTGGAGTGACACATATATAAATAAATATATATATATATACATATAAAAAAGTGTTAAATTTCAGGAATCGTTTTAGAATGGTCTGAAACGGATTTCTATGAAGAAAATTTCCAAAAATTTATATTATTTAAATTTCGAAGCCATTGCAATAGCTTCATTTTCTTTGAAAATTCGCTAAAAGGAGCGAGGTCGTGTTTTTGGGGCCCAAATTGGTGGAAACCATCTAAAATAACTGTTTTAGTTATCGCGCATGAAATAAACAATAAATGATCAGCGCATTTCTCTAGGTACGTCCGGTAGAATAATAAACCCATGTGACAAGGACTTTGCAGTATTTTTGGAATCTACGATCCTTGAAGCGTAAAAAAAAAAAATGTTGAGGGGGTGTTATGTTTTTGCTGAGCTAATGCATAGGTGTATTATTCACGGAGTAATAAACCAAAAAGGATTCTAATGACAGAAATATGTACAACAAGTCGGAATGAGGTGGAAGAAGCTGACCTTTCTATATAGGTTTTACTACAGAATGTTGTAGTATAAGGGGCCAGGCACAGTGCCTGCCACGTTCTCATCCCCACTAGTTGAATCAACTCAAAAGACACTACCTGCAATGAGCTCTTCACACCAGACGCCTAGTTTAGTCAACCTCGAGCCACCATGGAAGGCCCAGCGGTGTGCATAGTGGTATAGTGGTATCTTCTTTCTGAATCCTGTGTTGTATCATGGAGTGGAGCTCTTCAAATGAATTTCGTGACATGCGGAAATAGTTGAAGAACTTTTCCTCGTGGGAAAGTAGCTGAGGATATAAAACCGCAAAAGCCCCCATTTCCCGATTTTGAGAAATCGGATGAACCCACATTGTTCGACGTGGACTCCTCCTGTTTTCATGTTCTTCATGCAGAACAGCAAGCACAAGAAGTGCTCCTGCTTCCTCGGGTTCCAACATCGTACTGAACGTCCCCTTGGGAAACGAAGTTGATTCCACTTAAGTTGCCTCGTCTGAAAGGCGCGTCGAAGAGGCTTCACACGGTGGTCAACTTGTCGACCAGTTGGCAGGCAACTAGTAGAATCAACTAAAACCGCCTCGTGTGAAACCAGCCTAATAGTAGTACAGATTTGTACACAAGTAGCTTGCGACTCTATTCTGACCTGAGGTCGGGCTTTGACGTCGGTACAATCAGAAAATCATTCCCCAAATTATTCGCGATTTGGTAGTGGAGAGGTCGCCAGGACGTCATCACTCGACGTGGGGCTCCATTTACCGACGTCGCACCGACCTATTTGTGGTAGTTGGGTAGGTATTAACCACAGAAAACACTGATCTACGCAGAAGGGGCATCTGTATGTCAGGCTTCAAATCGCCCTTATAGAGAGGTGCGGATAGTTATAGCTTTGTTTATTTATTTAGCTTCAGAGTCCGGAGACGGGCCGGGCCACGGTGGAGGCGGGTCAACGTGTACGGCTATGTACTGAGTGGAACTCCAGGGCGGAGGCAGTCTGTTCGATACCTTCAACCGTGATTGTGCCCTGGAGTCCGATCCGACACGTGAGCCGGTCCGTTTTCCCCCCAAAGTGAAAACTATTATTTATTTTCTTCCCCTTAGCGGTCACAGGTGGTGAGTCATTTTCCTGTTTTCATTTTCATTTCTCAAAGAGGTCTCCCGTTTATTTTGTTAGGTAGGAGAAAGCTACAATATAAATTTGATTAAGAACACTTTTATTTTTCGTTTTATTAATTTTGCGAAGTGCCAAAGAACACTCCCCATACACAACGACCATTCCCAGGAATTGTCTGGTTTGTGGTAAGGTTCCCACCAAAAACCTTCCTGGTAGCAGGGACTTTTCCCCATTCGGGGGCATACACCTTACATGTACAGGTGTCGCGGTTCCCCTCAAATCTCTACAGTAACCACTCCTATGTAATATTGAAAGATTTGACCAAATAAACGAAGGGAACGACGAGCTGGGCGAAGCCAAGGGGAAAGTGGGAGAAGGGTCGCTTCCATCAACCGCCATCGCCCCTCAACGGTCATAACGGCCGATTGTGGACGGAGGACGTGTGGAAAGCGGCCTTTATAAGCAGCCTTCCTAGCCCAGCTCCTCATTCGACCGACCAACCCTCGACTTGCCACTTCTGTCTCTCTCTCTCGACCTCTCTCTCCAACCCTTCCTCGCACCTGCTGTGGTGAAAACCGCGGGGTGCTCCCTCTTGAATACTCGCTGTGGTAAAAACCTCTTCCTCCCAGCGTCTGCTTAGGTGAAAACTGCGGGACGCCTCCTTATCCTCTAACACCTGCTGTGGTGAAAACCGCGGGGTGTTAGCCTCCATCTTCTCGGTGTCTGCTGTGGTGAAAACCGCGGGACATCTTCCTCTCCTCTCCTCTCCTCTAGAAAACCGCGGGGTACTAGCCTCCACCTCCCAGGCGCCTGCTGCGGTGAAAACTGCGGGGAGTTAACCTCCTCTCCAACTAACGCCTGCTGTGGTGAAAACCGCGGGGCGTTAGCAAAAGACTCCTACGGAGCACATCTTTACTCCAACCCTCATCCAACTTCATCCTCATCCAACTCACCCGCCATGTCGTAAGCCGACCACACCGGTTCACGACAACAGGTAAATAATAAACCCTCTGTAATAATTTGCAGCGTTTTTCTTCCTGGTGGTGGTAAGTAGTGCACCTTCCAACCACTCATCTGACATCCCCCGTCCGTCTCTGATCGCTCCCCATCACGTAGCCCTGTTCCCTAATCCGATCTTGTAAATCCTGTGCTCAGGGGCTCCTACCAGGGATGGAAGAACTCGGTGCGGCACAACCTCTCACTGAACGAGTGCTTCATCAAACTCCCCAAAGGCCTCGGCCGCCCTGGGAAAGGCCACTACTGGACCATCGACCCAGCGTCTGAGCTCATGTTCGAAGAGGGCTCCTTCCGCCGCCGTCCACGAGGATTCAGGTTCGTCTTTGTTCACCGCCGTACCTACACGAATTATATTATAATCCTAGATATATATTATAATCCTTGATATAATAT
This sequence comes from Leptopterna dolabrata, assembly GCA_954871275.1. Taxonomy (NCBI): domain Eukaryota; kingdom Metazoa; phylum Arthropoda; class Insecta; order Hemiptera; family Miridae; genus Leptopterna; species Leptopterna dolabrata. Next base: position 6,331,731 of record OX940985.1, read on the forward strand.
AATCCTTGATATATTATAATCCTTGATATATTTATAATCCTTGATATATTATAATAATATAATATAATCCTTGAGAAATTAGCAATAATTTTTTTAATAAAAATCCTCGAATGTTCAATAGTAATGATATTTCGAGAAAATGTCGGATACACTGATCCTTCCTCAAGTTGCAAAAATACCTATCAACAAAATCATGAAGATCCATCATTTTGCAAATGAAATAACATCACAGAACAACCAACTCGACTTCATACAGCCATCGTTGATTATAATCAGGTGCTCCCTAGCGATGATATCCAGGCCGGATTTATACCGTTTCATTCACGATCATGTTGACGAAGCTTTTCGATGCAAACGAACGGCTGGACATACAAACAAACGACTACTCCCAGAGTCAAGTCCCTAGTTTGATTCCCACCCGCTAGCGGTTTGTGGCGCTGCAGTCGTCCCTCGTATTTTAAAATCCCCTTACTTTTCTCTCCTACTTTTTGAAATCCCATAGCCAGATAGAGATGTGGTACCAATGAAGACGTTGACCATAATAAAGTACAAAGGACTTTTGGAAGGTAGGCACTTACGTAGTAATGCTTGTACTTTTATTACAAGGAATTTGCTCCTTGTAAAGGAGAAGAATGTCCTGAGGTAGGTACGTTTACGATATAGATATTATGTATTTTTGTGTAATCAATTATTATTTTCTTGCAACTCACTGGTACCTACCTACCAAAGAATTCTCATCTTGCTTACCGATCTGCTTATCTGACATCCTATCTCTTTATGCTGTCAAGTTTCACTAGTCAGCTTCTTACTTTCTGGTAATAAATTATTTTTATGTTTAGTGGCACTTATGTGTTTTCTGCTATCAACTTTCCATTCCTATTATATGCAGCTGAGGACGACTGCAGAGCCACAAACCGCTCGGACTAGGGATTTGACTCGGGGAGTAGACGTTTGTGGACATACCGACAATGCTCCGGGTGGTCTCAAAAAAATCTTTAGTTTGAAATCAATTTAAAAACGTAAAAAAACCACACCTTTTTCGAGCTACGGCGTTATAAAAATTTCGAACCCTAGTAATGCCGAGCTTCGCGGCCAAATAGATCCCAAATGGGAACCACAAACCAAATTTCATTAATTTTTTCATGGTAACTACTCAACACTAGTGCGAAGTACGGCGGACGGACAGAAATGTTTTATTCCATTTTCAGATTCTACGGAAACCATCAAATTTGGGGGGGGGGGGGGGGGGGGTAAATTTTTTTAGTTCTCGATTCCAAAGGTTCATTATTGAAAATAATAAACCAAAAATAAATATATTTTGGAAAACCAAAAAACTCTGATTTCACACGGAAAATGTTCAGTGTCGGCGGTCATTGATTTTCGGTTTGCAGGAGGAAGTGCCAGGCGATGAGAGGCCCTGCCTTCGCGCCCACTGGCTACGAGCCCATGGGCCACCAGCAGCCCCACCACCAGGCGGCCCACCCGCACCACGGGGCGCACCTCGGCGGGAACCCCGTGTCGGCCGGGGAGGCCCTCACCTACGCGCCGGTACCCTCGGCGGGTCTCGCTCACTACAGCGCCGGCTACGCGCCGTCGGAATACGCCGGCTACGCGACGGCCGCCGTCGTCGACCAGTCGTCCTGGTCCACCTACCTACCGCAGCCGGAGACCGTCATCCACGATCCGGTCGACTACTACAACCAGTACATCCCCACTCAGCCTGACAACGGTGAGTCACGTCAGTCGCCATTTCAATGTCTGTTTAGTCCCCGAGATTTTGGTTTATTATTCTGTGAATAACACACCTGCGTGTCCGCTCAGCAAAAAAGTTTTATAAAACCCCCTTGAAAATTTTTCAAGGTGCGTAGAAGAAGAAGAAGTATTTATTGGCATTTAAGAAATCAAAAATATAAAACAAATTAAATAAACAATCCAAAATATACCAATGCCTGCCAGTTAAAAAGTTCATAAGAACTTGTGTAAACTGGCAGAGCCACTTAACCTAGGCCGAGCGGAGGTGTCTGTATCACATCGGCATCAAATCATCAAAAAGAAAAATTACATTTACAGCTGAAATTTATGAAATTAAAAGAATTTGAGATAATAAATACTTCTTTAAGTGACTCACACTTACTTATAAAGCCCTTAGGATTCATATTATTGGAATAAAGCAATTTAATAGCCTGCACAAAAGAACCTGGGTTGTAGAATTCAGTTCTGGTTAAAGGAATTCTTAATTGCTATTGTTACAAGTTCTGGTATAAGGTAGTTTAGGAATACAAGAGTTAAATGCACCTAATTCAAAAACTTTTAGACAAGACGAAAGCAAAAAACACTGTTTAATTTTTAGAACATGAAAGTTTTTATAGAGAAGAACCGTGGGATACCGCATAGTTTTACATAAAATTACATTAATTAGGGCATTTTGGGCCGTTTGCAATGGTTTCGAATGAGATGGGCATGTTCTACCCCACACGACAATGCCATAATTGATAACAGAACCAGCCAATGCCAAGTAAACAAATCGCAGCAGGTACTTTGGCGAAAAATCGCGAACAACTTTGAATACGTAAAGTAGCTTTCTTAAACGGTTAATTACTGAGCTTATATGGTGTTTAAACTTTAATTGGTAAATAATCAAACCGAGCTCCCATATATTTGCAGATATTTGCGTAGATTCCAAAAATGCTGCGAAGTCCTTGTCGCTTGGGTTTATTGTTCTATTGGACACAACTACAGAAATGTTGGCTGTTCATTTATTGTTTCTTTCAAGTGCAATAATTGAAATAGCTATTTTTGATGGTTTCCACCAATTTGGCCCCCCAAAATCACGAATTAGGCTCCTTTTTTTACGAATCATCTTTGATCACTGATATTGCCATTTTATATTGAATTTGTGTGATTTCAGACAATTTTCCAGGTTTTTGACTCATAAAAAATGAATTTTGGGAGTTGAACTTTCGTTACAACCTCAGTTCTTCACTCTTTGGTTAAAATCAACTTGATATTCGGTCTTCTCGCCCTAAAACACATGGAAAACGATACCTCAGAAGCTCATGTCACCAAAAAGCCCTATTTTACAGCCCCCCCCCCCCCCCCCATAACACCCCTGGGTGCATTCCGGTCGGGCTGCCGAGCTTCGGATCGCAACTAGGACCCGAATACAGTCCCAAAGGAGGACCCAATCTGTAGGCGGAAGAACGACAATTTTAGACCAAATTCAACTTACATTTAAGGCTGAAACTTCGTCAGAACCTAAATTTTCACTCTTTGGTCAAAATCGACTTCATATTCGTTCTCCTCATCCTAAAAAACATGGAAAACTATACCTCACAAGCTCATGTTACTACTCGTAAAACACCAAAAATCCCTTTTTTACACCCATTTTTCACCCATAACACCCTTGGATATATTCCGATCGGACTGCCGAGATAGGGGTCACAACCCCAAATGAAGCTTGTGTGCGAAAGAACGAATTTTTTAGACCGAAAATAAAGTAGATATGGATGATACGGTTTACGGCGGACGGGCATTTTAGTAATCTACGCACCTTGAAACGTAAAAAAAAAAATTTATTTATTTATTATTAATATACGGGCAAAAATTGCCCAATTTACAAGGATGTTTTGCTGAGCAAATACATAGGTGTAAAATTCACAGAATAATAAACCGAAATGCAATGTCCGTCTGCCGTATTATCCATATTTTATTCTTTTAGCGAATTTTCAAAGAAAATGAAGCTATTGCAATGGCTTCGAAATTTAAATAATATAAATTTTTGGAAATTTTCTTCATAGAAATCCGTTTCAGACCATTCTAAAACGATTCCTGAAATTTAACACTTTTTTATATGTATATATATATATATATATATATATATATATTTATTTATATATGTGTCACTCCAGACGATAACTCTCGATAGAATTGAGATAAACAGCTCAAATTTGCACAAAAAATCTATCTTGGCAATCGAAAGGCTAAGTTCGAAGATGGGCGAAATTGGCCTACTCTAAGGAGGGTTTTGGCGCATTTAAAGTGCGCAAAAATTACCCAAAAATCCCCAAAATGTTATTTTCCAACAAGTGACCCCTCATTTTAAAGGTTTTTGCACGCTGAACACGATGGTGGAATCGGATTTTAGATATCTTGATCCGTTCTCAAATTAGAGCATTTAAAGTGCGCAAAAATTACCTAAAAATCCCCAAAATGTTATTTTCTAACAAGTGACCCCTCATTTTAAAGGTTTTTGCACGCTGAACACGATGGTGGAATCGGATTTTAGATATCTTGATCCGTTCTCAAATTAGAGCATTTAAAGTGCGCAAAAATTACCCAAAAATCCCCAAAATGTTATTTTCCAACAAGTGACCCCTCATTTTAAAGGTTTTTGCACGCTGAACACGATGGTGGAATCGGATTTTAGATATCTTGATCCGTTCTCAAATTAGAGCATTTAAAGTGCGCAAAAATTACCCAAAAATCCCCAAAATGTTATTTTCTAACAAGTGACCCCTCATTTTAAAGGTTTTTGCACGCTGAACACGATAGTGAAATCGGATTTTAGATATCTAAATCCGTTCTTAAATTAGAGCATTTAAAGTGCGCAAAAATTACCCAAAACTAGGATAATCTTTAAACTCTTACCCCCACCCCCTTAGAGTGGTCAGATTGAAAAATGTGAGAAGTATTAATTGAAGACGAGAGTTCGAAGCAAAAAAGGGGGAGGCAAACGATTAGTACAACTCCTTGAATTTACCCACAGCGATCAAATAAATAAGCACTTAGTACAATTACGTAATAAACAAACGGTAGAATCAGGATGGACAAAACGTACAAATTAAAATAAATACGAAGAGAATATACATAGAAAACCAAATTTTAGACCGAAGTTTTCCTTTATTCAAAACCATAGCCATTAATTCGAATATTTCTTTGAAAATTCGCTCATTAAGTCATGCTGCATGACTGATTTTTTTTTTAGATCATTTCGAAACAAAACCGTGTTTTTAAAAAGTTTCATTTATTTTATTTTAATTTTATTTTTTTAAGCGTATTTGGCTTGATTTGAGCACCTTGATTCACTCCAGTGGTTATTTGGGTCGAAGTTTTCAATAGCCATTTTCGTAAAAATGGAATACTAGTAATCCTAATGATGATACGCAACTTAAACCACGTTTAGCGCTGTAGGTATTCTTTGTTGTCCGGGATTCAGTTTTGCAATTTCTAAAGTTAATTATTGAAAATATTAAATCAAATCCGGCGTTTTTGGCATAATGTCGCATTATGTAGGTACCTACGTTAGCAGGTGCCCAGTGTGATAATAAATATCCTTATCGGGTTAGATATATTTTTTTGATATTTTGATCACGGAAAATCGTGATCTATAAAGTAAAACAGGTATCTATTGAGGAAAATGATGAACTGTTGTGTAATAATTTGCAGCGTTATTGTGTTGACCGTTTATTGATAATGGACCTCAGATTTTTAGCGAATTCCCAGAATTTTTTGCTGAGGTAACAAATGAATTTTTGAATTTTACAAGTGTTCATCAAAATACATTGCATTTTTAAATTAGGACAATCTTGAGAATTAGAAGTATCGAATTTATAGTGTTGAATTCGAGAAATCTTGGAGTTGGATGTCAGACCCTATCAGACGACAATAATATAGGTATTCTTTATTTACTATGCCTAATGTTGCAGTCAATTTTTAACAGTAATTTATATTGATTTAACTTAGTTATTACCACATATTTGAAAAATATAAAATCCTGTGAAAAACCTGTGAATAAAATGAAATGTACAGATTGGCCCTTTTTACTCCTGTCAGTGCTTGGAAGCGTGGAAGTAAAAAGGGCCAATCTCGCCGAACGAAGCAGATGAGCCTTTCTTCCTCTTAGAGAATCTCCCAAGATTTCTGTCTCAAAGTGACGTTCTTTCACATTTTTATTTTTATTAATTTTTTGGGTAATCCAAACTGAGAATTGTTTTTAGATTCTTGTAGCCTATAGATTTTTACAAATGATTTTGAAAAAACACGTGGTAAAACTCAAAATGGAAATTAATAACAGCGGTCCGAAGTCTAGAAATGAGTGAGAAAAAATCATATTGGCCCTTCTTCCTCTCAGGTGTCGATATGAACTACAATAAAATGACCAAAAATTGATTATTTTCTGGATTTGTTGGGCTGGGACGAACTTCAGGCACTGACGTGTTAGCGAAGTCGAGGTTTGAGACACCTAACGAGCTGACCATTTTGATTGCATCTGGTCTACCACAGTAACTGTGGTACACGTTCTGCCACATTAACTGTTAACGGACGCAGTTACCGAATACTTGAACGTCTTGAACTCTCGAGAAAGGAACGCTCGCTAAAGGAGTCATGAAACGTGGATTAAGAGAGGCGGGAGGTCGTATGTCAACTCAACAAGTGGCCTGTGAGATTCTCAAGGGCCTCAGGCCATCGAGAGACCCCGCGTGTGGATTGTGCAAGATGCAAGCAGGCGACATCTTTGCGACGAGACTGAGAAGAATTCCCATTACAGAGCCCAGCGAGCTGAAAGGATCAGTTTCGGTGTGCGATCCACGCCTGAGACGTGATCCCACAAGAAAAAGGAGCTCCGCTATTATGTTATTGTTTATTATTTATTTATTTTTCATTATTTATTTATGTTACTTACTGTTTACCCCGGCTATATAGTAAAACTTTAGTGGATCACGCATCGAAATAGAAAACATTCCCCGATCGCACGCCGAAACAGTGCCGCGCATCTTTATGGGAATATTATAGAAAAGCCTCGCATTCATTACGCGGTAGCAATGACATTCACGGGAACCGTCTTAGGGCAGAAAACTGCTCTGAGATTGGCAGAGATCTCATGTTGGCCCAAGCGCGAGCGACAGTACCAAATTGCGATAAAATTGAGACCAAGTTTGAGACCAAGTTTGGGTCAAAACGCGTTACCGAAAATTTCGTCAAAAAACCACCGTCATTCTCGAGAATTGTTCAACGATTCCCAACTTCTTCGAGAATCTCAGGTAAAATTCAATGATCCCAATATTTCAAGAATCCCGAGTCGCGATCCTTTTGGTTTATTATTTTCAATAATGAACCTGAAATGAAATGAAATGAAATGAAAATGAAATTTATTCCTCCAACATTATAGTACAGATTGTGGGTATAAGTACATTAAAAAGAAAGAAATATAAAATGAACAGTTCCACTTGACTGGAATTTCCCCACACCAAAGAACAAAGTTCCGTGCTGGGTGGGGGAGCGACTCCCAATATCGTATATGAACTTTACAGACTTTTCACAACTTGTGAACTAAAAGTACTTACACACACACAGCACATGGACATCATTTATTCAATATAAATTATTGATTATTATTATTAATTATTCAATCTTTGAAATTATTAAATATAAATTATTATGAATTATTCAATATAAATACTTTTGAATATGGTTTCACAAATGGAATGTCCTTGAGAAATAAGCCAGCTAAACACAAGCTTTTTATACGCTGATCTTGTATAACTAGTAGGGCTGGTTATAGCAGAGGTTGCTTGTCGAAGTAAAAGTGACATACCGTAGTAAATGTGACGCGATGTACCTTTTAAACGTGATTTAGGAACATGTATAATATTTTGCGTATTATGGCGAAAAAGATAGGCACTATTGGTCGAGAGTACGTAGTTGAACAAATCCGGATGCTTGTGCATAAACAAAAGAGCAGACTTGACATATAATTGGCCAATAGAGAAAACCTTAGTCAACGAGAATAGATACCTTTTGAATCGAGCATGAAAAAAAAAAAAAGTTTAACCCCCCCTACAATCAAAATTTGATGGTTTCCGTTTCAAGGTGTGTAGAATCCGAAAATGCAATAAAAAATTTCTGTCCGTACACCGTACTTCGCACTTTTCTTAGTCACCATGAACCAAAATTGACGAAATTCTGTTTATAGGTCCCATTTGGGGTCTAATTGGTCCTCGAAGCTCGGCGTTAATGTCAGTCATCCCTAATTTTTTTTAAATAGTTCTCGAACTTGGGAGTTTTTTTGAGACCACCCGGAGCATTGTACGTTCAGCCGTTCGTTCACAGTAAGGCCCCGAAGTTTGCACCGAAAGGCTTCTTCAACAGGAGGGTGAATGAAATTGCATACATTCAGCCCAGATATCATTGCTAGGGACGCGGCAACAATTGGGAATTGGCCCGAGATAACTATTGCTAGGGAGCGCCTGATTATAATCACGGATGGCTGTATGAAGTCAGTTGGTTGTTCTGGATATTATTTCATTTGAAAATTGATGGCTCTTTTGGATTTTGTTGATAGGTACCTACTTTTGTAACTTGAACAAACGTTGAAGTATTATTGGGTAAATTATTACACAACGGCAAATTATTACATAACAATTTATTAGACTGTACACTCAGAAGGGGCATCTATACAGGTAAATTATTACACAACAGTTTATTATTTACCTTATGCTTCATGAATAACTACAAATAATATTAATGATTGAGTTATTGATTCCCGCGCATTTATATGAAACTTTATTTCCCGGGCTGGGTCCAGTACTCGATTTAGGGCTTTCCTGGGTAGAGCTCGAGGGTATTGACCACAGAAAACAGTGATCTACGCAGAAGGGGCATCTATACAGGTAAATAATAAACCGTTGTGTAATAATTTACAGCGGTTTTTTAAAGGTATCAGGTACTAAGACCGTAACTTTTTTCAAACTTTTCCTAATGGTTTATTTATACAAATTGTATATGACTGTATCTTTGAAATAAATACGTATATAATAGGTACATTTTGATAACTGAATGTATTTATAATTGCGCAGGCGCAGGATGAAATAAATACAATATCATTTTGATGAAACTGATACAACAATGGGCAGTTTTCATGTGTGGGAATGTTTTTGGGCCCCATTGCCAATTTTCATCTCACAATTCCGAACAAATGAACAAAACACGAACACAAAACCAAATGACTTCATAAGTGGATGGCGCTGAGGGTTCCCCCAGGTGGCGCGGGGTTGAGGGGCCTTTACTATGACGACATTTCACTTTCTTTCCACCGATTTATCGCCCACTTCCAATCGTCGGATACCCCTCATATAGCATCTTTTCGGAAAGCACTCCCCGAGATCTTTTACTTAAGAAAATAAATGAACCGGTGAAATTGCCCATTATTGTGAAATCCTCGTTTTGTCTCGAACATCAAATTTTTCACTCGCGTTTTACGTTCTTGAACTTTCCGAACAGATTTTACTCAGATTTGGTGGTCCGTCTGTCGGTCTGTGTTTCGGCAAATACTTGCCACACGCATAGCTTCCTCAATTCAAATCCGATTTCCTGAAATTTTCAGGGACTCGCAGGAGGCCTGGATTGTCTTTTGTGAATAATATCCCGAACGATCGTATCATTGATATGTCCACTGCGCTTTCGCTACCTAACGCAAAATCCGCGAAACTCATTTTTCTATTAACTATTTTTGCTCAAATTTTGCGGGTCGTTAGGGTATAGCTCGTAAATAGTCCCGTATGAATTCCATCGTCATCGGATGATTGGTACTAGTGAATTTATTTACGAATACAGTTGGAAAACCAAGTGGCTATAGGCACAACAGCTGTACGTCTCTGTCAATTGGTACGGTTTCAAAAATGAATACAAAATACCATCCAGTAGGCTGGGTCTGACCTGGATTGCACCAATCAGCGTTCCACTTGAGAAATCAACCATTTCTTCGTGGTGACGACCGTGTGTCGTAGGAAATCGGGTGATCTCGATCCGGTGTGCGGTATTAGGAAACTCCGGGGTGCTTCCCATATGTCTGTCTGACTGTCTCAATGTTGTCTCAGGGTCCCCTTGTTTGTTTGGTTCTGTCCGAATGCGAGGGGTCGGGAATCGACCAGCAACCTCCGAGAAGCCGTTTTTTTTTCCTCCCGCACCAAAAGGTTCTAAAAGACACAACACGTGTGCACGAGAAACTAGCGGCCTACTTTGTCTTTTGCCCATTGGCCTATGAGACCCCTTTTTCTGTCTAACCATATTCTCTACACACACTCCCATATGCGTAATATCCGCAGCCCATAATAACAGGTATACAACCTACTCACATCATGTGCATCATCCAGAGAATGAAAGTTCCGGAATGATTTTGGTTTATTATTCTGTGAATAATACACCTATGTATTCGCTCAGCAAAACATTTTTATAGCACCCCCTCAAACTTTTTTCTTTTCCGTTTCAAGGTGTGTAGATTCAAAAAATGCAATGTCCGTCCGCCGTCCGCCGTATCACGTGTACAGGCTTCATTTTCGATCTAAAAAAGTCGTTCTTTCGCACACATGCTCCATTTGGGCCCTAGTTGTGTCCCGAAACTTTTCAGCCCGATCGGAATATACCCAGGGGTGTTATGAGTGAAAATGTGTGTGAAAATAGGTACTTTTTGCATTTTAGCAACATTTTGGTAACATGAGCTTTTGAGGTATCGTTTTCCATGTTTTTGGGGACGAGAAGATCGAATATGAAGTCGATTTTGGCCAAGGAGTGGAAAATTGAGGTTGTACCAGATGTTCAGCTCCCAAAATTGATTTTTTATGAGTCAAATACCTGCGAAATCACCATCAATTTGTAGAATAACACTAGAAAAAGTGTCAACACGTGGATCAAGACGATTAAATGATGGCACTACCAATGATCAAAGATAATTTGAAAAAAAAAAAAAAAAAGATCGTACCTACCTAATTTGTGTTTTGGGGGCCAAAATTGGTGGAAACCATCAGAAATAGCTATTTCAATTATTTCACATGAAACAAACAATAAATGTACAGCCAACATTTCTGTAGAATAATAAACCCCATGTGACAAGGACTTTGCAGCGTTTTTTCTTTTCCGTTTCAAGGTGCGTAGATTCCAAAAATGCAATGCCCGTCCGCCGTCCGCCGTATCACGTGTACCGGCTTCATTTTAGGTCTAAAAAAGTCGTTCTTTCGCGCACATGCTCCATTTGGGCCCTAGTTGTGTCCCGAAACTTTTCAGCCTGATCGGAATATACCCAGGGGTGTTATGAGTGAAAATGTGTGTAAAAATATGTAGGTACTTTTTGCGATTTAGCAACATGTTTCACATGAAAGAAACAATAAATGAACAGCCAACATTTCTGTAGGTATGTCCAATAGAATAATAAACCCATGTGACAAGGACTTTGCAGCGTTTTTTAGTTTATTGCTCTGATAGCTTCCTACTAACGACGCTAAAACCACCTTAAATTCTTATCAGAGCTTGAAATATACTTCAAACTATAGGTATTAGGTATTGGTTATATGGATTTTTTTATACGGTTATGGTTATGGATATTTTTTATATGGATAATTTTTTTTAACATTTTTTTTAAATTCCAAAAAATCGAGTTTTTGTGTCAGAAATCGCCGAAATAGCTGAAAATCTTGACATTCACCAAAAATTGTATAATTGCTCCGAAAATTCGCTAATGTGGTTATGCTGCACGTCTGAAATAATTGTTCTATAAGAACAAGGTTTCATTAGCAAACACGTCAGGTGGGAGGCATCGCACAACTACTCCTTAACAAAGTTTATTAACTAGGTAGGTACTTCTCAACAACCTCCCCTATCGGTCACGTATTTACAGTCCATACTCCGATTCAGTCCTGCGGTAATACCGAAATCCAGAATGGTTTGTAATGCGCTTCACCTCCCAGAACGTAATAATACATATATTTTTCAGCACCAAGCCTTCCAATCTCGTCCAGAACGCGTTTTTACCCCTTGCTTACGCCAAGCAGGCAACACAAACTGTAAACGATAATGTTAATCACAACTAATGATTAAATTTAATTTTTTTTCAAATGTATGCCAAAAGGTAGTCTCTCCTAGCCCAACTGTGATTAGGCACCAATGCATCAATTTCATTAATTTTTCACCAACAGAAGGAGCAAAAATAGATATGGATGTACACTAAAATAAGAGAAATGGTTCAAAACTGTGCGCGCTAAAATTTTAGTAAAAACATGTTTGTAGAAAAAAATTTTATCATTATTACTATTATTGAAAGAAAAAACGCTGCAAATTATTACACAAAGGTTTATTATTTATCTATGTAGATGCCCATTCTGCGTCGAGCCCCCCCCCCCCCCCCCCCCCGGGAAGCCCTAAATTGAGTACTGGAGCTGGCCCCGGAATTAAAGTTTCCTACAAATGCGCGGGATTCAATAATTCAATAATTAATTATTTTGTAGTTATCATGAAGCATAAGGCAAATAATAAACCGTTTTGTAATAATTTACCTGCATAGGTGCCTCTTCTACGTAGATAGTATAATGAACCGTTGTGCAGTAATTTATCTTTGAGGAATAATTTACCGTTGTGTAATAATTTGTCCGTCAATAATACTTCAACGGTTGTTCAAGTTGCAAAAGTACCTACCAATAAACTCCATCCCCTTCTACGTACATGGTATAATGAACGGTGTCTTGTAATAATTTACCGTTGTGTAATAATTTACCATTGTGTTATAAGTTACCCATCAATAATACTTCAACGTTTGTTCAAGTTTCACTACCTATCAAGTATCAAACTGAAATCAAATAAAAAATCACTGGGAGGCGTGGCTAACTGGAATTTTCCGCTAGTTTTTCGGCTGCAGGCTCGTTACTATCGATACTCTTCGAAATGTTGTGCCGCCTTTGGGTTTATTATCCTGTGAATAATACACCTATGTATGTAATCGCTCAGCAAACAATTGTTATAACACCCCCTCAAAATTTTTTCTTTTCCGGTTCAAGGTACGTAGATTCCAAAAATGCAATGTCCGTCCGCCGTACGCCGTATCACGTGTACCGGCCTCATTTTCGGTCTAAAAAATTCGTTCTTTCGCACACATGCTCCATTTGGGCCCTAGTTGTGTCCCGAAACTTTTCAGCCCGATCGGAATATACCCAGGGGTGTTATGAGTGAAAATGTGTGTAAAAATAGGTACTTTTTGCGTTTTAGTAACATGAGCTTCTGAGATATCATTTTCCATGTTTTCGGTTCGTAACTTATACAGACAATTAAAGAAATGTGTAGGTAAGGTAGGTAGGTATGTCTACGTGGCATGGGCTGTGCCACCAGAGCATCGATTCTCCTGATTCACACAGGTACTCCGAACGATGAGAACACCGTATAGGTCCCTTATCAGTAGTTTTTGGAAATTCAAGATCGTGTTAATCACGAAGTTCAATCAAATATGTAGAACCTCCCAAGTAGATACCTAAATTCGTGATTTTGTTACACTCGCGTTTATAGTTATAAGGAAATATTACTTACAATCAAGGGAAGTAACAGAGTTGTACTTACCTTTAGTAGCGGATGATCCGTGAATGAAGGTGGTAGAACCCAAATCGCATCACTAATAATCAAAAACACTGATCAATACGGGCCAACCTGCACTCACGTGAGGTATCGGAGTGTCCGTATCACTTCTCGCGGTTATTCGGCGGATAATACCGAGACGATTCCAGGAGAAAGCACACCAAAAATAATTTATATATAATGTAATCCAGGAATAAAGACGCATTTTGACGACCGCATACCAACCAGTAGCGGGTGATCAACGGACTGACTTCAGAAAGTATCAGCAGGGTGGGCCTTGGTAGGTATATTTACTTAATATTTTCTCCTTTCATTTATCTGAATACTCATTGTATTTTTCGGTTCGGAACTGCTCAAAACAGTTGAAGAAATGTGTAGGTAAGATAGGTAGGTATGTCTACGTGGCATGGACTGTGCCACCAGAGCGACGATTCTCCTGATTCACACAGGTACTCGGAACGATGAGAACACTAAAAACTCTTATAGATGGTTTTTGGAAATTCAAATCAAACAGGTCGAAACTTCCAAGTAGGTAGATTGGTACCTAAATTCATAATTACTATCTTCGACATGATAAATTATAAAGAAAATATTACTTAGAATAAACCTAAATAACATAATTTTACGGTACCTTTAGTATTGGACAGTCGGAGAATGAAGGTGGTGGAATCCAAATCGCAGCACTGAACACAATCATCATCGGCGCGGGCCGACAATGCACCCACGTTGGTTTTCGAATTGCCCATATCACTTCTCCCGATTAAATCGGCGGATACCGAAGCGATTCGAGGAGAAAACTCACAATAACACAGTAAAATTTAGTCCAGGAATTCTTCTATGATGAATTTGGAATAAAAACTACCACTTACCTACCATCCGTCGCGGGTGATCGGGCCAGACTGACTAATAGAGAGGGGTGGCAGTGCGGGGAAGGTAATGTGGCTGGGCGTGGTGGGGTAGGTAGGTATTCACTCGATTTTTATTCATTTATTTATTTATTTTTTTACCTGAATTTTCGTTGTGTTTTTCTTTTCCTAACTGCTTCAAACAATCGAAGAAATAATATACAAGTTACTAATCTATGTGGCACTGGTTGTGCCACGAGGGCATCAGTTCACAACATGATTTAGTTACTTGGAACGATTAAAACACCAACTATACAACTATTGGTGGTTTATTGAAATTCAAGATCGCATTAAATGACCAATTCCAATAAAATAGATGGAAAATTCCAAGTATTAACCTACATCTGGAGAGTTTAAGCTCTGGCGGGCAGACCCAGTGCCACGTAGATTGGTAACTTCAATCATTTCGTGGATTTTTTTGGAAAAGGGTAAAAACAGGTAAAGACAATAAGTCCGGTAAAATGAAGGGAAAAATAATTAAAGTTACAAGTACCTAAGTGCCTACTTTCCCCTCCCCACCACCTTCCCCACCTTGCCGCCCCACTCTATTAGTCAGTCCCTCGATCACCCGCGACGTATGGTAGGTTTGTGGTAGTTTTTCGTCAAAATTCATCTTTAAACAATAATTCCTGGACTAGATTATTGGGTTTTTGTGTTTTTTCTCGAATCGCCTCGGAATGATCCGCCGATTGACCGCGAAGTGGTATGGGCAATCCGATGAATAACGTGTGTGCACTGATTGGCCCGCGTTGATCAGTGGTTGTGTATGCGGTTAGTGCTACGAACTGGATTCTACCTTCATTTTCGGATTGTACACACTACTAAAGGTACGTGCGACTTTGTTATTTTGATTTATTGTAAGTAATATTTCTTTAAATAACTACAAAGTCGAGGGTAATCATCATTAAACATACAGGTAATTATGAAACATTTTAGGTAGCAAAACTACTTATAGCAACGCAGGGGTAGGTGCATTTTTTAAAAACTAAATAGCTATTAATTTATTATCTTGTTGCAAACTGATGAGATACGCACTTTCTCCTAGGTTTAAGCCATAGCAAATGGTAGGATGTGGAGGTGAAACTGGAGAATCCAAGTCAGGAGATCCGACTTTGGTGGCACAAGCAGTTCCAAACTGTGCATTTTCATGATTATTTGGAAATGGTACGAAGATGAACAGGAAAATACTATGGCAGGTCAAATGAAACGGAAAATTTCGTTCCTGCCTACCAACTCAATCAATGGTTGTGTGTTGTGATTTGGTTTTGTACCACCTTCATTCAAGATTCTACCACTGCTAAAGCTCCGTACTATGTTATTCGGTTTTACTGTAATATTTTCGATTATTTTTATTGTAATATGTGTCGAGTTGACGTCTTCTTATGCTCATCGCTTAGTGGCCAGTTACGGTATTTTTTCCCTCCACCGCGCCCTAATTGTCGGACTGGAGTCATATTTCGTACATGCCCTTTCTAGAACCCAAGCCCAAGTCCTATCTGCCCCCGAAACTCAAACCCTTTCTGAGCCCATGAAGAGAGAAAATCGGCATATTCCCATACCTGTATACTTCACCAATAAAAAACTAGGTTTTTACTTGAGATTAGGGAGATTGAACTAATCTACATCACAAAAATATCATTACACTTTTATCGGGTAGTTTTTTTAAATTTTTGGTTTATTATTTTCAATAATGAACCATTGGAATCGAGCATGAAAAAAAAAAATTCTAACCCCCCCTCAAAATTTGATGGTTTACGTTTCAAGGTACGTAGAATCCGAAAATGCAATAAAAATATTTCTGTCTGTCCGCCGTACGCCGTACTGGCCACTTTTCTTAGTTACCATGAAACGAAATTGATGAAATTCGGGTTATAGGTTACGTTCAAGGCCTAGTTGGTCCTCGAAGCTCGACGTTACTGTCAGTCACCTCTAAGGGGTTCAAAATAGGGGTTGAAATTGTCAGAACGCCGTATCTCGAAAACTTTTGATAGAAGGGTATGGTTTTTTTACGTTATTAAATTTG